>SMSQ01025576.1:133572-221368 GCA_019453375.1 Ctenoplectra terminalis | reverse complement strand
TTTTTTTTTTTTTTTTTTTTTTTTTTTTACAAAGACACGCGATAGCCGACTAAATAGAAACTCGACTCGCTCTATCGCCCTCGCTCTCTTTCATCCTGCTTTCTCTCGCTCTTTCTTGCTTCTGACGAATCGCACGATCTCGCGAATATTTGTTGAAAGGGTAGCCGCACGCTCACCCCCGAAATGTCGCGTCACGCGTCACACCCTTGGCCAAATTTCTCTATCAGTTACAGTAAAAAATAGCGTGAACGGCACTGTATTAGGAAGAAGCAAAATACGAGTTATATTCTCGTTACTTTATCGTTGATAAATACTATAGTGTTCATCTTGTTCGCCCTTTAAAAATCCTCTGGTATCGCGATCGCGTTTATTATTTTAGTTAACAGTATGATTATTACTTGGTAGTTATCGGTAATTATTAATTAGCGTTACACATGCGGTAATTAATGCTCGACCGTGTACCAGTACGCGCAAACGAGAGCCCGTGCCGCGTTACAATTTTTATCAGGGGGAACTCGGGGTATCCTCGGTGCTGGGCTCTCATTCTCATACCCACTCTCTCCCTTTTTCACACTTATCTCACTCATACTCTCTTTCTTTCGATTGCTCTCTTTCTCTGGAAAAACCAAGAAGGAAAACAGAAGAAGAGAAAAGAAACGAAGGATTCGTATGTATGCAGACTATGTATACGCGTGTATATGCGTCCTCGTTCTTAGGTTTTGTTCGTTCGTTACGTTTTCGCTCTCACTCTTTTTACCGCTCTCTCTTTCACACACTCTCTTCCTGCCTAACCCTTTAACGCCGCAGTCTCGATCGCACTTTTTTTTTTTTTGTCTCTTACTTAATTACAAAGCACGAAAAGAGCGACTGGTTGTTTCGCGATCGCTCGATACGATCGATTTCTTTGCAGTGCCAACAATTTCCTCGATCTTCGTCGGCGTCGGGCAGATACTCTGTGAGAAAGGTCGACGCCGATCGACGACGAACGTTCGCACGATACGATCGATCGATGAACGATCCTCGAGCAATCCAGCGACCCTTTTGCTAGTGGCTCAACGCTAGTAGTTAAATTTTATAACGTTAGGTACTAATGTGTTTCTTCATTTCATTTTTCGGCTCTCCTCCGTTACGCGAATCGCTCATCGAATCGCTTACAATTCGTACAACTTTGCCTATCATGTAAAACTATGACGTCTAAAATGTTCGAATTAACGCTAGATCCTCGATATAATAATCAGATCGGATAAATTAATAGTCGTTAATAACCGTGTATGTATCCAACTAGGCTAGACTTCGACGGAAAAATATATTTATAAAAAGTTATAATATTAATATACGTTTCAAGCGTTCTATATATATATATTTTTATTTATATTTATTTATATTTATATTTATATTCATATTTATATATATATATTTATATATATATATATTTATATATATATATATACCGTTCGCTAATCCTCTACTTATATCTAAGCTTTCATCGTCAAACTCTTGTCCCATACATGCTGCGAGCATCTAACCGGAGTACTCCTCTCAAACGAGAAGGCCCCGTATGTCTACCTAATTTTTTTTTTTTTCTCAATTTATAATCGTAATAACTGGCTAAATTTTTTACGCTCAAGCACACGCGCATTCTCTCGTTCTCTTCCTTCTTTCTTTTCGTTTCTTTGTCCATCCCTTAGGAATGTATAATAAAAAAAATAAAAAATAAAAAATAAAATAATAATAATAATAATAATAATAATAATAATAATAATAATAGTAATAAAAAGCTCAAGCTTCTAAGTAATTGAAATGAAATAATGCATGAAATCATCGCGTTCCGTCCCCCGCGACGTATCGGCAACACAAATTTTTCCAAATTCTTTGTTTTTCAATATGTGAGAATATACTCTCTGCTTTTCCCTCTCGTTTCATGTTCGAATGGAGAAATTCAATTAATATTCCCGAAAAAAAAAAAAAAAAAACTCGTCCACGCAACAAACGACATTACGAATCAATCTTCTTCTTCGTTTTTGTATCTTGGATGGAATCCGTTCCTTATTAGCTTAAACAACACGAACGCGCGAGCTCCTTTGAACACGTATAACACGAATCTTCGTTAACGTCTCTCTCCCTTTTTTTTGTCCCTTTAACTCTTATTAAAAGTATCAACGTTCGATTATAATATCGTTAAGATTATAGAATTCTGATTACCCTCTCTCTCCCCCTCTTATCAACTCTCCCATCAACTTCTTATTGTTTTCAACGCGCTATTATCTCGATATCCTCGTCTCGAAAAATATTTGTGAACGTGCAACGAGCGCTATGCTTTCTTCTTTCGTGCTGCTACGGCCTTTCATGCATTACTTGATTCCAACATCGTGCACAACTCTATTCTCCCTCTTCACCTACAAATCGTAATTTCAATAACTCTCGATTGCTGAATCGTCAACGAGATGATTGAGAAACTTATCGACCCCTTCTTTCGTCCCTCTCTTCGCCAACGTGCAAAATGGACGCGAAATATCGTGATTCGATCGTGAAAAATGGACACGTAAGATACGTAGCGCACAAAATAGCGGCACCAATTATGTTTCGCAGTCTCGCGATGAAACACATAACGAGGGGAAACAAAGTGAAAGGGAGGAGCAATTCGTTGCGATTCGAGCAACCTTGAGTGGAAAAAATAGAAAACGTTGGAACGTTGGCGCGTTGGCACGTTTAAGGGAGAGTCGAAAGAAGGATAGGTAAAAAAGAAAAGAAAGATATAACCGTCTGTCTACTTCGAGGCTATTTGCGCGTTGTCTTCAAACTTGAATTCTCCGTATGTACGATTTTGTGCGCGGGATCAGCAATCCTTAATATTTTTGTTTGTGCGCCTCTAACGTTCAATCATCATCGCAACGTCCAACGGTGCCTAGTGTACAAGTAATATCTTTGGTATCGTGCCTGAGTCTTCCATTCGCAAAAACGATCACTAAGGGTTTTAGTAGAACCTTAACCGGATAAAACGTGAACTCGTTTCAATATCGTATCAAACTTAGAAAACGTCCCTTCCTCTCCGAGCTAAGTGAAAACAAGCCGTTAAAAATACGCTACCTACACTGGAGGTACAGTTAGATATTTTGCAACGACGAGAAGTGTCGGATCGATTATACATGGCAGCTTCGAAACGCGCGGATATCCACGCCTTGCATTTATACGGCTAGCATGTGTTTATGCGTGTTCATGTGTGTATACGTGTGTATAAATCGAGTCCCCTTTTCTTGTCAACCTGTCGTTTCACGCTCAGGATGCCTATCGCCCTGTATCCACCTTTTTATAGACTTTAACAATTTTTTTTTTTTTTTTTTTTTTGCTTTTCCCACTACGTGTTCACACGATTTTTACTAAGTTATTCGACGCATGCAAACGACAGTCTTTTACCAGGAACGTGGACGAACCGCAAACTTTGGCGCTAAATTTTCGAACGAAAGGGAAAGGAGTTGCGGGGGCGTTGGCGGTGCCTGCTCGTGAAACGAGACCAACTTATTACTGTTTAAGAAACGCGATGAAAATTTGTACTGCGACAAAGGAAACCTTGTTTGTCGATGCCGATCTAACGATACTCTAAAAATGATAAACGGATGGAGAGGGGTCCGCCCGTTCGGGGAATCTTTTCAGTCTTACCGTTTAGGGAGCGTGTGTCGGGCGGGCCGTCGTTTCTCAATCGAAAAAGGGTCGATCGATCGGAGCTAATCGATGCATCGTAAATAACGTTGCGTATCCGTTGTCTCGTGTATTCGGTGTTCGAACTAGCGCGCGAGCGCGCGCGTGTGTGCGTGTGTCGAATAAGAACGAAAAGGAAAAAAAAATTTAGAGCGACGTGACACCCTCGCTCAATTGTTCACAGAATATCGCGACCTTTTCGTCTCTCGATCAGACCGCAGGAGACGAACCCTTCTCAACGAGCGATCATAGAAAAAGGATAGAAAAAGATACGTAACGTTAAAAGAAAAAAGAAACAATCTACCCACCAGTCGGTTAAACCTGCACAGCAGATTTTATCCAATGGCTGTTATAAGCTTCTATAACCGGAATGGCTAGAAATTTGATACAGGATCTGTTATATTGGATCAAGTTAGCGAATTGGTGGCAAAAATGGAGCAGAGGTTACTTTACGACACCATCAACAGACTCTGGCTGGAAAATTCAAGCCAAACGCGAAAATAGATGGCTATGAATCCGTAGACATGTTCCGTCAATATCTGGTGTCAATCTGCGCGCAGATTGTTTACAAGGTATCGACCACGGAAACACGGGTTCGCGGCAAAACTTTGCGTCTGCGTATTATCAACAATTTTCCAACTCTCCGCGAAAAGCAATGGCATGCTGTGTGAAAGCACAGCGTTGAATTCTTGTGAACAAAGGACCGTCGAGTTCGTCGCCGCATCCACCGGGTGTCTATCTTTTGAAATTCGTCAAAGAGAATCCTACCTCTCCTGACCGATTCTCTCTCGCTTTCTCTCAACTCCTAGAAAACACCTCGTCATATAGTATATATATCACATACGCGTTACTTCTAAACACACTGAAATAAGAAGCACTTTAAGATAGATGTCTACGTGTACCATCGGGTCCAGATTCTAGATGGACTGATTCTCGTTTACTTCCCTTTTCCCATTTGCCGCTTATAGAACTCTTAAATTCCATCGTATAGGTTATTTGTTTCTTCTCTTTGTATATATGTGTTTTTATTTACATACAAGTCATACGACTTTATCGTTCTTTCTTCCATCGCTGGCTCTCACCTTCTCCCTCCCCTCCCTTTTCATCTCTTTTTCCTTTTTAATCTTTAAACGCGACACCTCGCACGCACGCTTGCTCTCCCATTCTCCCATTCTCCCTTTGTATTATTACGTATATTATATGTGCAGGTGGTGAAACACGCGTTTCCGAAACGTACGATAAAATTAGAAATCGGCAACGGGAAACTCTCGGCGGTAACTTTGTTTCGGTGAATTATTTGACAGATAGAAAGCGCGTCTGCTGATGAACCAATCCATTTTAAAGACCAGGTGGGCATCTCCGCGATTTTACGGAAAACGATCGTGTTTTTATGGCACGGTGCCGTAATTGCGGAGTTCAATGGCATTACCTTCTTCCTTTTCTTAGCTTCCACCTTGCTTCGTTTCTTATGGAACCACGGTAAACGACCGAATACGGTCACCGTGTCGAGGGAAACACGAGAAAACAACGCCGCGATTACCGCGTGGGTATCCCTTTATTTCGAGGCACGCGGTAGTATTACGCGAACAATAATGGCACTGTCAATCACTCGCGTTAAATATTACAACATTAGAAAAATCGCAAGTCGAGTCCGACGATAGTCTCTTTTAATTGACTTCACGAGAAGAAACCTTTGCCGTAATACTACGCGCGGTTTCGGGAACCGATCGATAAAAAGGCGGAGATCGCGACGTTTACGCCGCGAACGATTCGTCGCACCATCTCGCCGATCGAGCCTGATTACCGAGCTCGATCAACGCGCTCGATTTTTCCTGCCTGCTTGCTGGAGAACAAACGATTCGGTGGCTTGGATACTTCTCTGCGACAATTGTTGAATCGTGTCCCGAAGGTGAGTCCTCCGGTGACGACGATTGCTCGGTAACCATCGTAGACTTGACCGACGCGCGTATCGGCGATTCCGACGGTCCGAAAGGCAACCGAGGATGAAACGTAAACGCAAAGGAACGCGCAACCAAAGGAAACGAAACGAAAACAGGGAAAGTCAGCGCGCTTAGGTCGAGACCGGATGACTCGACTTTGAAACACGGCCACACTATTATACAGGTTCGGAACGCGCAGTAGGACTGTAGAACGGTGTCCCGGCTGCTGGCGTTGCGTAACAAGAAGCAGAGTACGACGGCGGCGGTGACGAGACCGACGCCGACGACGACGACGACTATGACCGATAGATGAAGCTGCAGGGTGGCGTCGGCGGTGGTGGCGAACCGCCGCTCATGGCGATCGGTACGAGGGTCGGCGATGGTGACGAGGAGGGAGGAGACGGGGAACTGGACGATACGCTCGACGGTGGCGAGGGCGATTCCAACGCCCTCGGACCCGCGAGCTCGCGATTCGATTGTCCCCCGGACGTCACAGCGCGACTACTTCTGGCCGCTGTGGTCGCGTTGTGTCGATTGCGCGCTGGCCGCCCTAGGCTCCGGTGACGGCCACCTCCCTCCTCGCTCGTTTCTCAGAGATAGACCTTTTTCACGCTACGGGTGGTCGCGAACCCATCGTTGCGCCGATACGCGTCGCCCTGGTGGGATCTCAAGGTCCCGAAATTGTCCCTCGGTCCACGGAAACCGTACCCGTCCGGGAACTGGAACAGCGTTTCCGTCGGGGTCGGCGGTGGTTTCCGCATCGTGCCTTTCGGCGAGTGCAGTTTCGGAGGCTGCGGAACCAGGACCGGTTCCGCGTAAGTCACTTCCTCCTGTGGCAGTAGTTTTGGCTCTGGCGCTAGCCTGCTGTAACACGCGAGAAAAACACTCGTAAACCTAAATTATTCTCGGCCGTTCGTCCACGCAGCACAGAACCCGGTGCTCACCTGTTCACGTTCTGGCGTTGCTCGAAGTATTCGTATTCCGTATCCGGATACGGCAGGTTATCGTCCTCGTCTTTTCTGCACTTTCTGCCGCACAGGTAGCCCGCCACGAAGCCAACCAACAAAGCCGCCAACGCGCCAGCCACCACGGCCATCACCAAGGTCTCCACGGAATACTGCGGCGGTGGGGAGTCTGCCGCCGATACCTCTGGACCTGTATCGATCCGGTCGGTTCACAATCAAATACCATCCAACTCTTTCAGCTTCCACGGTAACCGTATCTGGTTCGTTAATATCGCTCCTACCTGAATTGTCTTGTTCCTCGTCCTGCATGATATTGATGATCTCCCCTCCTTGACCTTCCTTGTTAGGAATCATCGAGTCCTGAGGAAATTTGTTCTGGTTGGCGGAAATGGCGCCGACACTGCTCGCGTCTTTGTTTAAACTTTTGCTCGGTGGGCAGGAGGTGTGCAGACCGGTTGCGACGCTTTGCAAGAATCTACTCGCGTCCGTGGACGCTGGGCCCACCAGAGCTCTGCACTTGCCCTCCACCTTGTCCCAGGCACAGTAAGGATCCTGCAGGGCCACGCATTCGCCGCACGACAAGATCCTATCGCTGTAGCACCGATGCAGCCTCAGGGCCTGGACTTGGCTGTCGGCAATCACGACCAGTCTGCCATCCTCGAGGCCGTCGCCGGCCTGCGAGGCTCTCACCACTTTGATCCCGCGAACCGGTACCGTCGAAGGGAACGCCTGGATCTCCTCGATCACCACGGGGCTGACCTTCAGGTGAGTGTCCGCGGACTCAGCGTTCACCGCCTTGATCACCTTTCCGTTGTCCGTACCGATGAACAGCACGTCGTACGTTTTCCCGCCAGGAGTCTTCACCTGAGGATCCACGGCGATCTGCGTGAACCTGTAACTGCCCGATTTAAACGAGAACGATTAGCACCGCCCTATTTTATTATTTTCTCTCGTGCTTATCGACGCGACCGGCCGCATCAAACTCACTGGAAATTGGTGCGAATCACGATGGGTTGGCCGAAGAAGCTTGGCACGAGCTCGTCCATGAGGGAGTGCGTGTGGATGAAGTTGAGGGTCAGATCGGGCAGAGATCGAGAGTCGTTGACGCACTGTCCAGGCCTCGGGTCGGGGACCTTGGTGCTCTGCACCGGCAACCAGTTCGAGTTGATGGCGCTCTGTTCCTTGAAGTTACCTTTGAAGGTGTCGGTGATGTCTTGCAAGGAGAAGGCGCAAACAGCCGAGCCGCTGATGCTGTTCACAGGGGTGGTGAAGGTGCCGTATATCAGTTGTGCCGACTTATTGCCGTACTGACCCGATATCAGTTCCGTCGTTGATTCTGCAAATAATGGTCGCGGTCATTTCGAGACTCTTTGTTCGCGCGACCTCATCCGTACCCGTGGACGGAAAAATTTATTTCTCCATCTCTCGAACGTGCGAGTGTCGCCGTTTGAAAACAATGACGCTGCGGTTAATTTCCGAACGGAAAGAGAATTTCGGGATAGACGAGTTGTTCGCAAGGAACGCTCGTTCGAGAGCAAGACGGATAGATGATCGATCGCGTTGATCGACTGTGTGTCTACGATGGAAGAAGACTGTACTTACGTATTTCATTGAAGTAGAAAGGAAAGTCTCCGGTGACGGAACAATTAAGACGGGACTTTAGGAACGAGGTCCACCTATTGCGATATCGATGCGGACCACCTCGGTCGTATTTACACACTCTCGCCACGCGAGAATAAACGGTCTGGAAAGAAAAAAGAGAGAAAGGGGCGTGAAAGGGCTGCTTTCCTTGTCTCGCGATAGAGACGCGCGATAAAATCGCGTGTCGGCTCCGCGATTTTCTCCGCGAGCCAATATTACGCTCGGCTGTATAGGTGCGTCGATGCGCCCTCGTCTGCGCGAAATTACACGCGATCGTGCCGAGAGAGAAACTCGACGTTGCTATCTTTACCGATAAATTCGAGTCGAGGACATGCCTCGTGGCCATAAATTCTTCGCGTAATTTGAAAAAAAAAAAAAAATGAAGAAAAAAAAGAAGAAAAAAAAAAAAATCTAGCGATCACCGTAAAAATTTTCACCGATTACAGCTCGATATAAAATTTTATCTAGACGTCTCGAGCTCTGATGTTACCGAACCGATCTTTTCCAACGTAGATCGATGGACGCAAAATTGATAGGGCGATTAGACAGCACCAACCACTTACCTTGCCGCAATTGATATATTCCACGGCGGTTTCCCGGAAAAAGAAGTAGACAAAGTCTCCCTGGGCCATGGAGTTCACAAAGTTTGGCGCTGAAATTAGAATGCGCATACGTTACAATCTTGTTGATACGATTATACGCGATGCGTGTACAACGTCAGTCGCAAAGTTATCTTGTAAATAAACGGAGCTTATAATTTGCCGGATTGGCACGGTAGACAAGCTGTAGTAAAATGTACGGACAGCGTTCGATGGTTGCTGGAAAATTAAGATGGCCGGTGACCGGTGGAAGGTCTCGAAAAGTCGCTCGACAACTGTTCGTCGAGGGGCATGGATTTCTCGTTAAAAAATCATTATCCGTTTTGGAATGGTTCGGTGGTTCGAAAGGACTAGATTTCAAACGATCGTCGAAGAATAGGTTGTACGAATCAATTTTACTCTCCAAGCATGACGAAGATGCGCGCGACATCTTCCAGGCTACGACGCGGCAATAAGCCGACCACGAATACGTAAGACTCGTTTTATTTTGTTGATTATTCGAACGGTGTCGAGGTAGAACGACGCAATTCTCTCTCTTTCTCTCCTTTTTTCCCTTCTCGGTGATCGTCGTGCTGGCTGGCGCACACAACCGCCCGATAAAGTGGGAAAACTTTATCGATTTATTAACTTGACAGGGTTTTCATAAGCTTCTTAGGATTCATAAAGTAATATTAATCTCATGCGCCACGTAGGTATATCCGACCGACCCGGTGCGCTCTGGCCCATAAATTTTCTGTCATTTTCTCTGCCTTTCTCCCTCTCCCCCCCCCCTCTCTCTCTCTCGTTTTCTTCCGAGCGGTCTCTCTACACCCCCTACGATCCATCTACCACACCACCTCGGCGTCCAGCTGTCTTTCTTTCTCGGCGCATTTAACCGCGCCACCATCGAGACAAAGTGGTGGAGAAATTTTGTGGTAGACGATTGGAACGAGCAGGAAAAGGGAGGAGATCGAGATCCAGTCTTTTCATCTTTTGCTTCTTCTCCTTATTCCTCTTTTCTTTCAACCATTCCACGATTTCAACGATTAGATAAATGCTCGGCGTTAGTCGCCACTGAACCGATACCCACTCGATAAAAATCGGCGATGGATGACGCTTTCGAATGTGGCATCCGCGATGAAAGCTTTCGATGATCGTTTAGCTGGAAGTAGTAACGACGTTGCAATTATTTCGCGGTGAAAAATGAGAATCCATCGCCACAGCGGTCCATTCTCTGCTGCGTTTTTTCATCGCAACTTTTCAGTTTGTATATCGGCAACGAGCAACGGAAAATTCGAATGACGAGCGAAAAAGCGACGGAGAGGGTAGTGACTGTGAAAGAGGGAGAAAGAGAAACAGAGAGAGAGAGAGAGAGAGAGAGAACTGGATTTTCGACGAACCGAGGGAAAATCAATATTATCCAGCGGCGAGAGAAACTTGATTAGCGTTCGTACATCGTTCAATTAAAATACTCTAGCGAACGAGCAAAGCCGTGAAACAAGGTGACGCATCCACAATTTCCCGCTCCCTTCGCGTTTTTCGTGCCCAAGGGTGATTTCTCCTTTCCAAGTTCTCAGGGTCGAAACGTCGAATCGGTCTCGTAAAAAAATTTCCATCGCTCGGGTCTCTCGCGTGCGTCATCCCTCGGTGTCTGAACCATAATTCTTTCCCGACTGGCGACCGTCCCAAATAAAAATTCGACCTCTTCGCGAATTCGCAAGGGACCTGTAACTTTCGTTCGCCTTTGGTTTTTCCTCGCCAGACACGCTACATATTTAGTTGATACGCGTGACTGCAAAGAATTGAAAAAGGAGACAATTGGATGAGGCAGTTTACGAGAATCGGCCGATAAAGCAGTTGATACTAACAATTTGCGAAAAAGAGCTCGAGAGAGAGAGCCGTGCATCGTTCAATTATAATTCGTTCGTTGAACCAACGGACAGGGGATAAACTGGTCGTTTGTCCTGATTAAAATTTTACATCGACGGTGCAGCGAGACATATCTTGTCGAAAACGAGTAAAGACGCGATACAGGTTTGTCGTTATACAGATATGGAAGGGCCGCGAAATAATCTCGACCTTCGTTAAGCCTGGAGTCTTCGAAATCTAGGAACTGAACGCGGTGCAACGTAGAGCAGCCGATAACAACATTTTTTAACTATATTTTGTCCGAGTGGAGCGCGTTTTCGACGATGCGCGACTTCTCTTGTNTTTCCAAGTTCTCAGGGTCGAAACGTCGAATCGGTCTCGTAAAAAAATTTCCATCGCTCGGGTCTCTCGCGTGCGTCATCCCTCGGTGTCTGAACCATAATTCTTTCCCGACTGGCGACCGTCCCAAATAAAAATTCGACCTCTTCGCGAATTCGCAAGGGACCTGTAACTTTCGTTCGCCTTTGGTTTTTCCTCGCCAGACACGCTACATATTTAGTTGATACGCGTGACTGCAAAGAATTGAAAAAGGAGACAATTGGATGAGGCAGTTTACGAGAATCGGCCGATAAAGCAGTTGATACTAACAATTTGCGAAAAAGAGCTCGAGAGAGAGAGCCGTGCATCGTTCAATTATAATTCGTTCGTTGAACCAACGGACAGGGGATAAACTGGTCGTTTGTCCTGATTAAAATTTTACATCGACGGTGCAGCGAGACATATCTTGTCGAAAACGAGTAAAGACGCGATACAGGTTTGTCGTTATACAGATATGGAAGGGCCGCGAAATAATCTCGACCTTCGTTAAGCCTGGAGTCTTCGAAATCTAGGAACTGAACGCGGTGCAACGTAGAGCAGCCGATAACAACATTTTTTAACTATATTTTGTCCGAGTGGAGCGCGTTTTCGACGATGCGCGACTTCTCTTGTAAATACCGACTCCAACTGCAACTGCAACTGCAACTGCAACTGCAACTGCAACTTCAACTTCTACGATCCACGAGTGAATATTGCGAGCACGTTGAGCATTGCTTACTCGACTTTCGAAACGCTTTACGATACACACACCGTTTGCATAAGCACCGCGTAACCGTTTTCGAACGCCGCTGAATTTTCTTCGGATATCCCTTTCGGATTATCCACCGCCATACACGAACACTGAGAGACTGGAGAGAATCGTGCCAAGGCGCCTTAACATTGGTCTTCCGATTATCGAGCTTTGCTTTTTATCGTTTCCGCATAAGCAAGTACTTTCTTCAAGAATTTCTCCTTCATTCCGGATAATTGTTCGTTCCCTCGACGGAGAATGCAAAATCCTTTCCAGCGTTATCTTAGAGGATCGTTTAGCGTACCGAACGATAAATTCTTTCGTACACCGGTGCCCCGTATACCGTTTTCTACCATCGAAAACACTCCAGCTGTTTACTCTGCATATCTATCCAGGCTGCGCTCTTCACATTTTCATTTTTAATCGCACGTTAACGTCGCCAACTCCGCATCCAATTTATCATTCTAACCCTTTCCTGTCGGTTTCCTTGTAACTTGCACGCGTCAAACTAGACTCGCGTAGTTTACTTTTTAATTCGAAAAGCATCCGGTATCGTGGTTTGCGATACGCTATTTCCGTTAAAGCGATATACGAGAACGTAAGCAAACGTGTCAAAACGCAATCGTCTTGATCAACGAATTAAGCGAAAGAAAGGTGCAACGTGCTTGGAGGATCTCACTCACCGTCCAGGCTCTTAGAGTCGTACTGCTCCGTCTGCAGCGGTTCCCTGTAGATGATCGGATCCATTCCCGCGAAATCAGCCACTGTACCGGTGTAAAGCTCCCCGTCCACGTAAACGAAGGTGCTGTTGTGCCGGGGATCGTACGGGCACTTTGCCTGTCCCCCTTTCTCCTTCAGAATCGTATAATTACCAGCATGCACCGCGTAATCCCGACACATCGGCTTGAACGCGTTCGTCGCGCACACCAACAGCGTGTTCGTGTCTGTCTTCACGAGGATGCGAATGTAGTTTTGACAGTTCTCCTCGGGCGTACCCTTCATTAGGCACATCTTCACGTCACTATCGGTCGAGTACCAAGTCAGCCTCTGTTGTTCGGTTAAGTCAGTCAGGCTCAAATTGTGCACGAGATTTCTGAAACAGGAAAAATTGGGATTGAATAGGTAGATAGATAGGCATTCTAGTAGAATTGTTTCTGCTCGCGATAACCCTTTTCACGCACCGCGATATACATCGTTGGCTGTAATCCGTGGGACAATCGTGAGACTAGGGAGAATTCTACGGCACGAGATGATGCGAAAATGCAGAATGAGAAAGAAAAAAAAGTTGCGTCAAAGGTATCGTTTTCGAGAAAACAGCGGTACAATGTCAAGGTTCGTTTATTACGAGAATTTGGATATTACCCATCGAAATATTTTAAAAGAGTTTTAAAAGACAAACGACGATAATAGACGCGAAATCTACTTTATCACGGTGTAAAGAATTTTGCGGAGAATTTACGTGGAAAAGGAAGTCACCTGGGAGCTCGAGGATTTCGAATCGGGGACCCGTTTCGTTAAGCAAGCGCTCGTACCACTGAATCTTCCCGAGAGTATCCTTTTTCCTAGACTTTGCTCGGCTATTTCGCGCGCGCAATCTACAGCTTTTTTTTTCTACCGAGAATACCTCCGGATCCCGCATTAATCACCGCGCTACAGAAAGCCTTTCGCGTCCTTTTACCCTGTCTGCTTATCGCGCTCGCATCCTCCGGTTTCCGGAAAAATACGGTCAATCCCATCGCGTCGAACCGACGGTAAAAAAAGTCGATCGAAAGACCGAGCTACGAGAACCGTCGAGGATTCGAGCACCATTCCGATCCGTTTATTACAAACGGGCCAAGATTTATGGCGCGCGGCTCGAGATTAATATTCGGAGCGATCTCGAGCTACAAATTTTCCCCGTTGTTTCGCGACAGCTCGACGCACTGCGCGTGATTTAACATTTCCGGAAGTAACCACTCGCATTTTGCTCGTCCTGAAACAATCGCGGCCAAGTCGACGCGAAGATATCGGAGAAAATACGAATCCGGCGCATCGATGGATCCATGAAACAATTAAGGAAATTTGACGGGCGACGACGAGCATCCGTTAACGGTGAGACGCGATCGGTTCTCATTCGTTCGCACGAGTAACCCATTTATCGCGACCAACCCCTTCCAGTTGCAGAGTTCGTTTCTCTCTGGAACAAACGGAGCCGAATCGGGCGAAGATTCGTTTTCGAGAGGAAAGAATCGATCGTAGTTGGATTCAACGATAAGGCGGAGTCTGTCTGTAGTGGTTTCTTTGAACGATGACGTTCGAGAAGCCAGTGGTTCATTAGTGGAAAGAAAATGGGGAAACTCTGACCGGATGAACTCTTCGTTGACCCAAATAGCGAGGCGGAAACGCTGTTTCACGGGTTTGGTACTCTAGATTTCGCGCAGTGACCAATGTATATCGCGTTTTCTTTCAATTCCAAACTAGAAACTTTTTTTTTTTTTTTTTTTTTTTTCCTAAAGCTTCACCGCGTTAGCAAGAAGTCGCGTTCGCTCGATGTCTCGAATCCACAGGCTCGTAAAATAAAGAGTGCAAAAACGTTCTTGAATAAAGTTGGACAATTTTATTAACAGGAAAGAACAGCGTTCCGCGGCCTGTCTGAGAATTCATCGTCGGAAAGGATAGAAGGAATCGGATAAGACGAAAAAAGCATGAAAAGCGAGGAAAGAGAGGAAAACGAGGAAAGGCAAAGTTCCTAGGAGAGGGGGATCCGTAGAGACGAGCTTTTTCCGAGAAAATAGTCCGGACACGTACAGATGGAGAGGGCCCGAGCGTCGATCGTGGCGGGCCCTCGAACCGGTAACAGAGAACGAGAAGAAGAAGCGGTTCTTTAATTAAAGCACTCGCTTCAAATGAATCCTCTATTTACCTTCCGCCGACCAGAAGATAGTTCCCGTCTCGAAACACCAGCCGAAAGTAGTCTGTGTGCGTCTCGTTCCCCGTAAACCTGAACACATCCTCCGCACCTGGAAAAGAAAAGCAGAGAAGCGCCGGTTGGTTTTTCTTCCATCGTTTCAAAAGAGGGAATTATCTTATTCATCTAATTAGCTGACCCGACAGTCCTCTCGACGTCGTTTCTTTTACAGCGTAAGGTCGCAAAGGACCGTCGCGTCGCGTCGTCTTGCTTCGCCTCGCATCGACGACCAACGCGGACCAGCGCGAGCCATCCTATCGGCTCGGTAAGCGTTGTAAGTTTCTTTGGACGGTTACGAACGCGGTTACGAACGCGGTTCCGAACAACAAAGCATTGATCGATCATTAACGAATCTACCCCGCCTATCGGCCATTTTTTCACCCGGTAGGAAGCTACTTCATTATCCGCTAATTACCTATCTATTAGTTTCAACGATCCTCCGTCCGTCCCTTCCTCCTGTCCGCGCCTTTCGCGATCGATCGGTTCTTCCACCCGTTGGGAAACTCCTCCTTCCCCCCGCGATCCTCTCGGAAAGCGATGGAAGCTCGTTTCACCAGACGAGTTTCTCGGAAATTTCCGCCGAAATTCGCCAACCTCGTTGTCTCGTATCGTCGAAGGTCTTAATCATCGAGGCGTGCTCTACTTTAAAACGCGAACATTACTTTTTTCTTTCTCGTCGAGCCTCCTCGCGCGATGCCAGTAACGCAGAAAGCTACTACGTCGTCGAAATAAAAAGTAAACCTACGAAATGGTCGGCTATCGAAGCAAACTCTAATCGGTACCTTCTTCCACACCGGCTGTACAACCGTCGCCATGTATTTCCGCGTTTCGACGTCAGTCAATGTCGTTGACCGGTCCTTCGTATCCGATGGATGCAATTTAGGTCAGAGATAAGCACGCAATAGCATATTCGGTAACAATGAACGGATGCTAGGGATGCTACGGTGAAGGGGCCTGTTATGGAAAGACCGCACCCTCCGCGGTAACCATTCAGCTCGCCTTTGCAAGACCTTAGGTAAACTAATTAACGTAATTTTGATCAACTTCCAAACCGAGAGTCTACCTCCGATCTCCATTCATTCGTTTCCACGCTTTTCAACATTCTACTCTCGAGTATCCGTTTCGAGTAGAAGAATGAAGACGGTTGTGCGTCCAGTATTCCCGCAACTTCTTCATCGAGATACGCTTTTTTTCAACCAGATTTCTCGCAACAGTTTCGAACGCTATTTTCTATCTTTCCCTTTCGCGACGGATCTTGTTCAACAAAAATCGAACTTGCAGGTAACGCAGAGTACCGAACGATGAACACAAATCGGCTCGAAATTCACGCACCGATTATCCATCGTTCCCAGGGTAGGTAACGTCTGAAGTGCAATTAACACGGCCCTCTGACACCAGTCAATATCGATGATTCGCGCGTCGTGCCTCGCGTATGCAATTTAGGTCGTTGATAGCCGCGGAATACCGGCAAACGGGAGCGGACCATTATCGGAGGATCATACGTCTTGCACTGGAAACGAATTAACGTCACGTTGGCTCGCGTTACATTCGTCCTCGACCGACGGGAAAGCCCGGGAGAATCGGTGGAATGGACAGAGTGCGAGCGGTGAGACGGGGGAACTGTTTTAGATAGAAAATCGGAACGAGATCGCTCCGTGGTATACCGGAATAGCTCGCTGCCCGCTTATTAAACGTTTTTCGCGTGGGAACGTTACAAACCGAATCGAACCCGTCCCACGGTCAAATTAATATTTATCGGAACTACGATGCTCCCTGCTTTCAATCGTATTCGAGTTTGAGCATTTTGGAGCATTTTGGAGCATTTCGGAGCATTTTGGAACATTTTTCGTCGCCGTGATACGTCGATACGTCAAGAGTTCAATCGCGACACCAAACGCACTAAACTTGCCAAAGGATATCAACGAACCGCACATAGATGGACGCAGAGTTCGACAGACAAGGGAACGGGAAACGCGGTCTCTTTCGCTGATTGGCTTTGAAATTAAACGGGGCAGCTTGTAACTCCCATCGGTTCTAGATTCGCTCGGTTATCGCTTTCCAAAATTAGCCGACCGATTGCAATCTCGCGCGTCGACCATCGCGAAAATGCAAAGATTCCGATCGACCGTTGCCTCTAATTTCAAGCTTGCGAGCAAAATTCTACGCGCGTGTATTCTCAACTCGAGAACTCGTCTACATCGCTCGCATCGTGAAATTTTTTTGAACGGCGAGGATGACTCCTTTTAACGCGACGAAGTAGTCGTTTGCGGTGAACATCGAGGCTCGTCTGGCAGGACAACGCACGATATTCACGAAAACCGATACAAAACACAGACTACCGAGGCTTCTTCGGTGAACCGTCGTGTTTCGGTCAACACGCGCGATCCTGCAAGCCAGGACAATCATAATTACATTTTTTTTAACTACCGACCTTTCGACGCTGTCGAGTTCCTGAGCACGCCACAAAGCGTTTAAGCGCGTTTCGCGGCCCGCCGCGTCAACGCCTCTTCCTATCCACTTTCATTCGGGTACCTCAATTTCTAACGTTAATTGCACCGCGCGTTGCTCACCCGCAAACCCGTGCATTTTCATCTCGTTGCTAAGTAGTAGGTCACTGGGCGTTCCTACCAAAGCTTCGACCGAATGACTGCCAATTAACGAGACGGTTGTTCAGAGCTCACCGTTATGCATTGATTTCGATGAAAGTTCATAGGTAGAGAGCCACGTAGATGATCGCGTGCACGATGTACTATGGCAAATTAAAAATTAGTTTTAGCAAGGAAACCAGATTCGTAAAGTTCCTGGAGAATGACGCCCAGTTATTCACGATATTTTGATGGAACGCGCGGTAGATCGAACCAGTGCCGAACACCGAGCATAAAACGTGGATACGATTGTTCGGGGATCGGTAAAAAATTGACCGATGTGAATTTATCTGGTCCAGCAGGAGTCGGGAGGCAAAACTACAAATCACGCATATAAGTTTCTCGAGGCGGTGGCATGGTATAGCGTGGCGTGCCGTGAAAAGCGGTACCGCGTATTCGAAAATATTGAACGCGTTCAAAGTTACGGCACGACCGTCAAACTTGGTCGATTGAACTTTGCCAGATCCTTCTCCTCCCACCTTTCTGGTTGGCCCGGTTGTTACACCTGCAGGACCCGTCTAGAAGAGAATCGGAGGAATATGGCAAACGAGGCAAAAGATGCACGCGGCCGAACGGGACGGAGAGAACTCTCGAGCGGATCGTTGCGATTAACACGGACAGATGGAACAACCAGGGAATAGCAATTAAATGTACGACCTTGGGGTCGAACTCGAGCCACACCGCGCTCCTCTGCGTCGATCATTTTGCTACCTCTTGGCGAATCCTTCGGCTCGCAATTCCTTCCTCGACCGAGTCTGCGCTCGTCGAACAAACGCGCCGCAATAACCCGGCTCTGATGTACACTTGTCGCTTATGTATACAGCTTCTTCTCTCGTTGATAGTAACCATCGAGCGACTCTAATTATCGGTAATTCGAAATTCCGTGCAAATTCGTGTCGTTTAACGAACAGAAGGTAACCGTGAAACTGGCACGCAAACATCCTGGTTGCAAGAAAACGAATCCGGATGCCATTTGCGAGAAAGTCGAGGGTGTAACAGGGATCGAAAGATAAGAAGAATGCGCGGTGAATTAATAAAGAGAGGAGCTCGGTGTTATCTTTTTCGATCCGATCGTCTGCGGAGCCCAAGGGTACACGGGATTGGACATCGAGCAGCATTCTCGTAGCCGAGAAGTGGATTATCTCCGGTGGCGGTTCGCCACACGAGTGGACCTACGCGAGGCCCGGTTTACACACGGAGGGTTACCGAGGGTTACGGAAAACAGACGAGGGACGAGGAACGAGAGTGGCGTTATGTCGAGCGAAAATCATTAAAGTTTCGCACGTGCCAGGGTGACGGCACTGCCAGCAACGACCCTAGGCCATTATTTTTTAACGGCCCCCCTACAGCTACCTCTCACTCTTCCGGCTACGTTTTCACACACGCACACCGGTAGA
Organism: Ctenoplectra terminalis; assembly: GCA_019453375.1. NCBI lineage: Eukaryota > Metazoa > Arthropoda > Insecta > Hymenoptera > Apidae > Ctenoplectra > Ctenoplectra terminalis. The sequence goes on along the minus strand of SMSQ01025576.1, from coordinate 202,582 downwards.
ACCGCGGTCTTCGACCCGCGGTTAAACCATGACTAATGAACGAGCCCATCAACCGACCGAGCTTTTCTCGGTACTTTTATTGCGTTCAAAACTGCGCGGAAAAAATGGTTCGACTAGCGGTTTCGGGTATAACGGCGAAACCGCTTCAATTACATGCCGCCGTTCGAGCCAAGACCTCGATCGATGGGTTTGCGGAAAATCGTTCGACAGGACGAACAACTCCTCTTTTCTCCATGGATTCCCTAAACTCGAGTCTGTAACATTTTTTATTTGTCTCCTGCAACAAAACTCATCAACTAGAATCATCGAAAACGCATTCTGTTAGGAGGTCGATTTTGTTAACCGTATTTAATAGATGCGCGCGACGTCGTCTCTGGTAATTTAACTCTTAATTAAATTAACCGCGGTTGGTCTTCGGCGTGCGTGAGTTTTCTCGCGAATTTCAATTTTCTTTGAAAAAAAAAAGAGCCAAAGCGAAAGAGTGAAAGGCGGAGAAAGGATCCGGAGATTTCCGACAAATTACAGTGTTCTCGAGTAGTCGTACGAGCATCGTTTGGCGTCGCGACGCGAGAGCGTGGCTTGCGCTTCAATTTAGTTGGGACAACGCGTGTTTTCTTGGCCAAGGCAATCCTGACAAAGGTAGAGAAAGTTCACAGGCGAAGAGGACCGGACGAGGAGGAAACGGAAGCCGGGAAGATAGAGCTGTAGGTAAGAAAAAAACAACCGAGTCGAGAAAGATTCAAATTCGACGGCGTTTCTCAGAGGTAATCGGGCCGAGGACGGCGATTCCTGCGCGAAAGAACAATTTTTGTCCAGACAATGTCTCTGCTCCAGGTGAAAACGATTTCACGGCGAGGAAATTGTCCTATGATTCGATTACTCGCCAAGCAAGCTGCCTATGAAACGCTTTCCACTCTAGACACGCGTTTCAAAGGTTACTTTTCCGGACAAGCGAACGAAGGGACCAAAGAATTATTTCCGTGCTTCTGAATTGCTCTGTGAAATCCTCCGGATTAGCCGAATCGGTCCGAAAGAACGATCTCAACGGAACGAACTATCGATTTGCTTTACGGAGGTCGTATTCGATGCAGAAACGCGGAACACGTCGAGGGAAACGACGGAGTATCGCGGCTGTCGAGTACGTAATTCCGCTCGAAAGGGGAAAAAGGTAAGAAATGGAAGGGCCAAACGTTATCGGAAGGACCTAACGATCCGATTTTGCCACAATATTGTTACATCCTCGCGAAAAACGTTCCCCATCGAGTTTACATCGTTAACGAGGGACACCAATCGAGGCGTCTCGTTTGCGAATCGACCGAACTCGACCCGCTCTCCTATCGGACGTAACTTTCAAATTCTTTTCGATACGATCGCTTACTCCGAATCGAAGCCCGTCTACGCGTCTTGCCTTGTCACTTGATATATTTTTCTCACGTAACGTTTATTTATTTATTTATTTATTTATTTATTTATTCATTTATTTATTTGTTTCATTTATTCAACACTTCGTAACACGTTTGAAACCGGTCGGAAATATCGTTCGTCATACTCAAATTAGAAGTTTGCGTATAGAGACGATCATATATGAATAAATATATGAATAAAAGTAGAAAGAGAAAACTAACGTATCGAACTATAATTATTTTAAAAGATAAAACGCGAGGCACGTTTTACGCGAAACTAGTTATTGCACGGTGAAAGGTATTCCTTATATTATTCTTTCATCGAAAACGGCTGTGAGAGAAAAAAAAAAAAAAAAAAAAAAAAAAAGAGTATTCGCACGGGGAGTTAATAAAAGCGTTAACATTTGGAGACGGACCGAAAATGGAAGCAGACGCGGTAAAGTTTTATGCGGAATGGTGTCGGAAGAAATGTGGAGGCTGCCAGGACGATACCCGCCAGGGACTACCTAAAAACGTAGCGTACCGTAAAATGGCGGAACTTCGGTTCACGGGTTTGACCCTGGCATTTATCGCGTCGATGCACATTTTAGGAACGTATGTTCACCAGCTTGTCGGCCGGTGGAAAGGGACACGATGCAGAGAAAACGAGATCATCCGTCTAGAGAACGAGTCGATCGAGCTCCGATCGTTAGCTCACCCTTCGATGCATGTATCCGCATTGTCACCTCGGCAGATTGGAACGCGATCGTTGCGCGAATCTTCACGACCAATCCTTCCTTAACCTTCTTTCTCGTGGACTAAACTGGAGCGATCGAATCCATTTCGTTTCTCGATAATTTTTTCTTTCTTCCTTTTCTTCGCTCGAAACATTCTATTTAAGATATATAAAAAACATTGAAAGGTATCATTAAGTACGATAACCTTTTCCTTTCGATATAACTGAACGATCCCCGAAGGAGACTAACGTTTCGTTAGATGCCAGGCACGTGAAACTTGGAAACGAGGTTAACTCTCAATAGTCCCCTCGAAGCTAGAGTACGAGGAATACACTGATTCTAACGTCGCAATTCTAAGCAACGCATTCTAGATCTACGTCGAATGAATAGCAAACGAAATAACCCGAGTTCGGTTACCGCCCAGCTTCGACACGTTCGGATGAAACACGAGAGAATGAATCTTTAAACGAGTAAAAATTGTCGGACGCAAAGTAGGTCAACGGTATCCAAAGGGAGAATCTGGTGCACGGAGAGGAAACGCTAACGAGAACGATGCGATCGGACGAAACAAAAGATGGGCGCGGCGCGTCCAGTTCGCGCGAGCGAAGCATCGTTAACTCGCTCTGTTCTTCGTCATCCGCAAAGTTACGTTCCTAACAAATAGACCCGGTACAAGGACCCAGGCGTGGAATTTCTAATAGAAGGGAGGATCGAACTCTGAGAAGCAAGTTTTCAAACTTGCCAGAAAACCAACAAGCTTCAATTACCGGGAGAAGAAAAGGGAAACGAAGAAAGAAGGTATCGGAGAAAAGCGAGCGAGGCGAGTTTCTCCTTAGCATGGCGAAAACTCGAGTCGACCCAGTTCCCAGATATGTATTCCAGGCTTCGTTGCTACGAAAGCAAGAGGCGTCCTTATCTAGGCGATAAGTCAAGGATGAGAGAGGAATCCGTGTCTCTCGGTTGACGCGGCGGAAGCGTCGACGAGAATACTGCCAGGGCTGCGAGATATCGCCGACACCGAATCAGGCCAAAGCCTGAATCGCGCCTCGACTAGGGTTACCTAAGTGGATTCCTGGGCGTCGATACGTTCGCGTTACATCGCATCGCACTTCGCTCGTTTCGTCTCTCTTGAGCGAGCTTGGTTAGATCGACCAGTTCGCGAAAACGCCCTCTTTCGCGAGTTCTTCCTACGATCCCTAGCCTAGCTCGAAACCAAAATTTCTCGTTGGTCACGCGAGTATTCGCGAGAACGAGCGTACGCGGAAGCGACCGCGGTAAATTAACGAGAGTTTTCTCCCATTTTAGATAGACGCTACACCTCGAGTGGAACAACTTTGACCGCGACTCGTAATAATCGGTGGGCCGCAACCATGAATCGTTTGCGAAACTGTACAGCGTCGCGCAACGTGCGGGCTAACGCAAATGCGGGATTAATCATTCAACCCGAAATGGTCGTACGATCGCGAGAGTTCAGCCTCGATGGTTAATTATCGGCGAACGTGGATCGAACCGTCCGCGTCCGCCAAATCTTGTTTCCCGTCTTCGTCCCTGCTATCCTTTCACGCGTCCCACGCCTACGCGATCTTTCAACCGCAATTAGTACCTGCTTCGCGATTCGCTTATTGGTCGAGCGAAAAATCAGTGGAACACCGATTTTAATCAACGAACCACCGATTTCCATACAGAGCGACATAAAAAAATGCATTAACATTCCTTCCATCCGAACATTATTAATTTTGAATCGCGCGTTAAATAAAGCGAACACCCTGTACCTTAGATGAATAAATCTGAATATCGTTACGGGCCAACAGGCTACTTCGTTTGCAACAACCTTACAATTTATGGATATGGCAAGAGAGCCAGGCAACGCTGAAAATTATCGCCGCAACTCCCTTCTCCCTAAAGTAAATTCATCGACGATCGAATCGATCGATCGACCGCTTTCCAGCTGCGTGCTCGTATACCCCGAACGATCACGCGGCACAATAACAAAACGCGAGAGTGGTTTGAACGTGTCCTTAATTTCATTCGTGCTCCGAAAAAACGTACACTTTTTTTTTCAGCGTGGCCGGCTTTATTTCAATTTTCTCGGTCGTTATCGGGAAAGTCGTGTTCCGTGCTGAAAACGGGAAACGACCATGTTCTGCGTTCCGTTCCACGCTACCGCAGCGTTGCCTCCGTTCCAACCATGATAATGAATTTATAGTGACCGCCACAGAACGTACTGGTTGTTATCGAACTTTACTAAAATACGTGCTACACGACTCAATTTTTGCGAGAGAAAAATACAGGGCCGAATAAAGAGGAGGAAAACGACGATGTATTTTCAACGTTGTCGACCCCCTTTGGTTATCAGTTATCACGCTAAAGGAGGGAATATATGTATCGGTGGCGGCGAAGGAAACGGGTCGTATATTGTTACGGTGGTTAACGCTCCGCCAGCAATAATAAATTTATGGGAACCATACAGAAATTTTGGTCGTTATCGAGCTTTCGGCGAACCGGTCGCGAGCTTGTGCGCGAATTCGCTATGGAAGCGCGGTCGAATCGTTGCTCGACCGATAAACCCTCGATCGCCTGGCAATTCCTACAACTTGGTCGACAGGTAGCAACGATTCGGATCCTCGTCCAAGCGAAACGATGTCGACGACGATGACGATGACGACGACGACGACGACGACGACGACGACGACGACGACGACGACGACGACGACGACGACGACGAGACGCAACGCGGTTACTTATGAAAATAGCTATATATCGCTGGTCTACGAGCATCGTTAATGAAAGTAATTACGCGATGAAACGCGATGTAACCCGCTCTTACGTGCAAACTGTAGCTGCAACGTTGAATCACGGTCGCCCCAGCGAAATTAATTGGATCACGGGCCAGTGTTTGCCAGTCTTAATGCCGACGGACATGCTTGGTGCAATCTAATAAATCAATCGTCCCAGACCACTCTATGAATTTATCGTGCGATATGTTATCGCTTCTGATTACAATCGGTTCACCCGCTGATAACACGAACCGTCCCTTCCGACCGGTATCATTCGCGTATTTCGTTCGCGTTTTCTTCGCGTTGCCCTTTCGAAACGTAACAAAGCTTTTATCGATCGATCAAGCGTTAATCGACGAAACGCGGAGCGATGCAAATTTTCGAATTCCCACGCGTACGAGTTAACTCGACTTCCGATAACGAACACGAGACAACTTTCTACCGGCGTATCGATCGTCATTCATCTTTCGATGCTGCGTCTTTTCGAAGCCAGCCAATGGATCCCGTTTTAATTAATCAAGAAACCAACGTTCCACCAGTGCTAAGTGGCAAAAACTCCATAAACCTGCCTATTTCAAACGTTTCTATTCAAACTGGGTCTCGACTCGAAATTTTCCATTTGGTTCCTATTCGTGACCCAACCAGCGAACAAAATTCATTTATGACAACGAGCGCTGAATGTACGATCGTCTCGTTACACCAGTGTCAAGGAAAACGCGAAAATGATTGTCTCGGTTGCTCAGTTTCGTTGAGAAAGTCGTCGCAGCAACGTTTACGGACGAACGTTAACCGCGACTCGCATGTCTCGGAGCAAGGTGTTCAACCTTTTTCTCGTGCGCGCAACCCCGATCCGCAAAGAATGTTTGCTCGGTGCGCCCATTGTCTCGTCTCGTTCTCATTCGGTTTGTACGAGAGAGCTTCATAGGGAGTTTGTTTGCCTCCGCGCTTTCGCGAAGAGCATCTCCTTCGGCTACTTGGGCCAACCGTCTTTTTTTTTTTTTTTTTTTTTTTTTTTTCTTTTTTCCTCCCCACCAAAAACAATCTTCTCGGTCTGTCTCCGCTCTAGCCGCGAGTATTTACAGGCCTCCTCGACCAGACCAGCCCTCTGTAGTTCTCTTCTCGTTTTATCGAGCAAGAAATCGCTGAAAAAAAGAATTCAAAACTAAGCCAGCGTCTCTGGCTTGCAAGCAATTGGTAGAATTGTCGGTCGAACGGAAAATACAAGATACAATCGCAGAAAACGTGTAACATTTTTCTAACGTCAAATTGTCCGAAGAACAAATATAATGCTTGTATCGGGCGATATTTTGTGGCGTATAAAACTGCAGGATGACTTTTACTTGGACGACGTTGATTTCCCTAGTCGATTCGTGGAAAATCGTGGCCCCGACGAAGCGGAAACCTCGCATCCGGGATGTCGAGGCTTGATCGTCGCGCTCGGGGAGAGACGACGGAACGAAGGCAAACTGTATCGAAGGAAGGTGTCGCTAGGACGACTGCGTGCGTGTTCGACAGGAAGCATACCTAATCATTTGCTGGCAATTGTTCGCATCAACAAGTGGCAGGCACGGGGTGGGCAGGGGAGGGCAGGGGAGGGAAGGGAAGCGATACCCGTACCGCTTACAAAGGGACCCGATGCCGATACTTGGAGGACGGATGAAAGCACGCAACCGCGATGACGGCTGTCACGACAAGCTGCTTGGCCAACGTTTTGTCGGCCAACGGGCCTCGATCGATACCTCGCGTCCACCGGTTTGCCCGGAAACCTTTTTCCTTCCATTCGATAACCGTAACGGTTAGACGTTGACGCGGTGTTTCGCGATACCTGTGCGTCCTACGAGAAACTTACGAGCTGTGAACGACAGGAGAGATAAGCGTCCGAGTTCGATCGGAGAAAGAAGATTCTACGACAACGATCGTTTGGAAGAGCGCAGCGTCGAAATATTTAGGTCATCCGTGGCTACAGAATCGGAAGCAATATCGAATGTGGCTCGTTTGTTAAACGGATAGGGTAATGGGTCGGCAAAGTCTGTCGCGTAATTGATCCGCCACTCGATAATCGTTACATCTTCCCATAAAAAAGTCGCGTCGTTCGATCGAACATCGATCGTTCCAGTTTCCGCGTTTCGGTTTTATCGCTTTTGGGCAGATACGTACGAGCAGGTTTCCGCGCCCAACCGATCAAAGGAGAAACGGACAGCATCGACGCGCCGTTTAATTGCCTTTTCCCCAGCAAAGCATCGAGTTCTCGTCGAGTATCGCTCGGCCCAATTTTCACGGTAGCAATCTTAACATCGAGATTAAACAAAACGGTTGAGTTGAACCGTCGTACGGCCTCGATTCGACTGGCACACCTGTTCGGTCGAAGCAACACCAGTCGATATTCTCATCCGGTCGAACAGAATTGCTGTCAACCGTCGAGCCCGAACACGGCCCGGTCGCGATATTTTATCGGAAATCGCGTATCCAAAATCAGCCGAGTTGGTGAGTCGCGCTCGCGCTTTCCACCTGCTCCCGACATCTTTCCCGTCTCGAATTTCGCCGTCTCGACGATGTTCCAAATAATACGACTACCGTACACCACTGACGCGTACAGTCGAGAACCGAACGTTCAGCTCGATCCGCTCTCGCAGCTTTTACGCTAGAATTAATATCGCGAAGCTCAGGAAAACGCAAAGATGAACCGGTGACTGATTAAAATAATGGATCCCGATAAACGAGATCGTCGCAACGAGTCGAAACAATCGCGATTCCACGCGCTGCTTTCTTTCTTACTCCGCAATTTTTCTCCGCGGACAAACATTTTAAGATGAATTCGTATACGTTTCGATGAATTTCTCGCAGACTTCAGATTTCTGCCGAATCCGCAGAGAACACAGACTACTGACCTCGAACAAACTTTATCATCTTCAACGATTATGAGTTTCCGCGTTCCTAACCTTCCAGCCATTGGACCGAGGCATGGCGGTAGTAGAGCCGGCCGCGAACACGACCGCAACGGAATTTAGGAGCGCGTCGCGCGTCGCGCGTCCCGCTTCAAAATTAATCGACGCTCGCGATTCCACGAAATTAATTTCAACTCGTTACCGTTTCAACAAGTTACGCGCAAACAAGGGAACCGTGGAATAATTTGATTAAGTCTCGGCCGTTCGCCGCAGCCAACGTCGTCGCGCTACTTTATTCATCTTAACTCGCCGCGGAAAACACGCTGTTCCTGTGAATAATTTTTCGCGCTGCGGGACGCCTTGCCGAGCAGCTGTATCGCACGGCCGTGAATTATTTGCGTTCTTGGCATCTCGCGCGTCTCTCGTCGTCGCCCCTTAAATCGCGCGACAAACTTGCAACGATCGTAATTAACCCTGTGCCGGCCAGGCAGCGACAAATTTTTCCCCATTTGTTCTTTTCAGTTGCGCGCGTCCGCGCGCGCCAACTTTTCTCTCGGCCAACTCGGAAGCGTTGGCTGCTCGATAAGAATCGGTCGATGTTTCGCGACGGGACGTCGCGTTTCATCCGGGAATCGTTGCCCCGCCAGTGGCGGATAAATCGCGGTAAAGCGTCATTGTCTCGAAGTGTAATCGGGCGGGGAAAGAGATGCGAATTTCCGCGGAATTGAACGTCGGGTCGCGCGTGTGATTGCACAGCCCTGAAAGGGATGATTCTCCCTTGGTGCGCAACGCTGCGACGAAAAACGCGAAATAATTGCGGGCCGCCCCCACCACCCTTCGAGATTGCTTCCGTCACGGGATCGAACGCAGTTATTGGTTTTTCCTTAAGTAAATTCACCGTCACGATGGTAAAGTTTGCTTCGCCAAGGTTCGCGGGAATTCACGCGTCCCACGATGTTTCTTTTAATTAGAAACTCGTTGGAGCTATCGTAGAAATTCGACGAACCGGTACGCCGAGCAATTTTTTCTAAAAAAACTTATTCCGAATCTCAATATTTGTGTCGGTGAAAAAGTTGCGATAAATACAAGCGTCGTCAGACTTGAGTCGCGATATAACCGTGTCGTTTTACCCCGTTCTACGACGCAGCTGAATAACGTTTATTTCGCTGGAAGGAAGCAGTAATCGTACGTCTACGTTTACCCAGATCCCTGATTTCCTTAAGCGCTAAAGAATGAGAAGAAAGTTGGAACGAGAACGGAATTTAGTTGCCAACTAATTACCCCGGCCATCGAGCCGTTCGCGTCGCATCGGTCGTGCAATTACGTCGGATAATGGGGAGCCGGGCAAGCGCGAATGCTCGACGATTAATCGTATCGAAATATTCCTGTGGCGCGAACAGTTCGTTGACTCTATTGTGGGACAAACCACGACGAGACTTCATTGTCCCGACTCGATCGAACGCAATCAAAGTCCAACAAAAACGGATATGTAACGATGCAGTTTACACACGAAAGAGTTCAGCTGAAACTCGTCTGGTCCGCAAACTAACGCGATCGAGAATCGTTCGGCGTCGTTGAGCGAAAAACCGAATCGAATCTCGAGCAGGTAGAATTCTGTACGTTCCTCGAGATCGTTCTCGTCTTCTCTCAAAACGGAGACGTAACGCGCGAGCTGTTTCTTACCGTTTCAAATTTTCAACGGAAGCAAACACGATTCGAAGGAAACGAACCAACGACACGATTACCAGGATGATGCTGGATCCAGTTTTTACCAGGCGACGCAACGCGACGCGACGCGGTGCAACGGGATGCAAGGCGACGCGACGCTATAGAATTGGTCGAACACGCGCAGTCGTGCGGAATGAACTCGTCGTATCCGGCCTCGAAGCACGTCCACACAGGCCGGTATCGTTTCTTCGGCAGTGACGGTGATCGATGAGCCGAGCTTGTCTCGCTGCGAGCGCAGGAAAAATAAAGCTTCCAATCGCATCCGGCCCGATTATCCTCGACGACGATTCGACGTGTCGCGAGAAAAACTTCCCCGCCGATAATCGAGGAACCGGCGCCTCGGCTGACACAGGGGACCGATCGTTGTTGGGATTTACAACGGAATCGCTCGTCGACACAGCTTCGAATCAAAGGTTCTCTTCCATCGGGAAAACCTATAGCGTTCTTCGACCTCGACGATGCTCGACTGACATTAACGAGCGAAGGGAAAGGCAACAACGATTCGAGTCGTTCGAAAGACCGAAATAAAAGCGTTTCGACAACGCTCCAAACATCCTCGCGACACTCGCATCTGTTCAGAGTTGGCGAGATAATATACGAGACCGATGCGTTGTTATCGAGATCGGTGGATGCTGGAAACGTTTGTTCGTCGAAGCGACGCGTCTAATTGGAGCAAAAAAATTCCTGGTGGAACCAGCCACTGGAAACAAAGCACCTCCATACTGGAATTTCGCGAGTTTCGTGAATTTCGTGAATTTCGTGAGTTTCGTGAATTTCGTGAATTTCGTGAGTTTCGTGAATTTCGTGAATTTCGTGAATTTCGTGAATTTCGTGAATTTCGAAGAGGCCGAGTTTTCACATATTCCCACCGCGTCCCGTGTATTCCGATGCAATTTCAAGATCCGCTTCCTCTGGCTGAGGAACGGACCGACTCGTTCCTTGCCTCGTTTCCCATGCCGTTCCGTCTCGTCGTTAATTTTCAAGACGATGCACAAGCGCGATCCACTTCGAGACACCGCGTATGCACTTGTACAGATTCGAGGCCACTTCGTTCCGGAGCCCGAGCCAAGAATGTATTCTGCTTGGAACGGCAGCTCACGCGAGTACCTCTGCATACGAACGCACAAGCACAAGCACAAACACAAACACAAACACAAATACAAACACAAACACGAATACAAGTACTGGCAGTTGCCGCACAACGCGATATCCGGGGTGCGCGTGCACGTGAGTCGTCGCTCGATAAGGCTTATCAACTCCTTAATTTGCCCTCCCTCTCGTACATTAGCGTGCTCCGAGCGTGCATTAGCCCGCATTACTGTTTGACGCGATCGATGATGTTGGCAAGCCTATCGTCGCGCCAAATGCGGCTCGAGCGGCACGCGACCCCCTGTTTCCAGCCCAGCTGGAAATCTCCCTCTTGCTCCGAATCGCTACGTCTTACAATTACCAATTGTAACCTTTTCTTCCACTACCTCTCTTTTTCTTTCGTTTAGAGCTGCAAATTTTTGCTCGCGAACACAGGGATAATCAACGAGCAAACGGCCAACTAATTTTCCAGCAGTACATACCAACTCTTTGGCATTCTGTTTCCTATCGCTTGATAATTGACCGTTCGCGATCAACGCAACGTTTCTGGTTCTCTGGCTGTTTCTCGTTGCTTATCACGATGCAAGTCGTTGACCTACTCCGTCGTTTCCTGCGAGCGCAACGCGTTCCGCCGCTTTCCGTCGATGGCCTCTCACGATCACGCGGAAACGACACGAACCAGCGAGAGTAAGGTGAGGTTAAAGACCGTTGCTGTATGCGCCGGAAATAAACGTCGGTTCGGCAACGAGCGTACGTAAGTCGGTCAGCTTATCGCGCAACAACCGAAGAGGCTACGGATAACGCTGCTCTTTCGGAATATTTTCTTTCCCGGTATCGACGAATCGTACCAGCTCGAGCAACGCCTCGGATTCGGATCGCGCAGCGCTTCTTAACATCGGTCGACGATTAATTTATGTGCATCGCGTTGCAAGACCATCGGAGCGAACGATAATCACGAGACGATGCGACGCGAAACTAAGGGAGCGTCGAGTAGCGAGCAATTAGCGATACTTGGCTTTTTGTAAAAATGGGGCAAGATTTACGACGCTATTTCACGAGTCGTTTCATTCGACGGGTCTCTCTCTTCTCTCTCTCTCTCTCTCTCTCTGGAGCGAGAAAATTTTTGTTCGACGCGAGAGAAAGATTAAAAGGTCGGAACAGTGGCGCGGATTAATTGAGCAGGTAACGGGGGATGACGCGTCGGGGGCCGATTCATAAAGCGACGCCAAGTACGCCGGATCCCGGAGCGATAAATTAACAACAAGAATTATTATTGTTCGGCATCGGCATCGGCTCGCGTTAACAAAAATGCGATATCGCGCGATCGAGTTTGAAAACGGTCGCATAATTTACTAACAGCGCTAAATTAACCAGAATAGACGATGACTGGCTGGGGACCGATAAAAACGAGCTTCGGACCTTCTGCGTTGCGGCTGCGTTTCAACAAATTGCTACTCGTTTCGATGGACTGCGTTCTGTCAGGAATCGAGTCGAGCAAAATGGGTCGATTAATTAAAAAGTAGATGTCACACGGTGCGCGCTGCTCCTCTCTCTCTCCCTCTCCCGTACGTTCTACCGGAACCGTATATCGTTTTCTCTTTTTTCAATCATCTTATCAACGAACGCTGGGAAAAAAGCCGAATTTATAAGCCGTCGGTAAGATTCGCGCAAAAGAAATATGCGACGGGAAGGCTTCCTCCTGGGCCACGAAACGAAGCTCCAATTAGACCGTCTACGAACGTCAATGGTGCGTGTCCCAAAGCGGCGAGGAACTCTCGCTCCACCGCGCCATTATGCAATTTGCGTTCCCAGCCTATTTGCGATGTTACACGATGCGCCCGCGTGATAGCCTCCTGCTGAAATTTGTCAGCGACCTCGCGATGTTTCGAGGCTCGAGAAAATTTTTCAACCGCGTGAAAATTTCGAAGAGAAAATTTTCCACGCAAATTGTGCGCAGCTTCTCGAGGAGAGCAGAGCGATCCGGTAAGCGGAACGATGCGTACGATTACATAAGTACTCGCGTATTCTCCGTAGGCCGCGGATAGAGAACAATTAGACGGCTCACGGATGTGTCAATGGGGAGCGGTACAATGGAGAGACGCGAGGCGCGACCTTTGCTTGCGAGCTCATTGTCGTATCTATTACCGGAAGCGGTGCGTTCTCTTTGACCGCGATGGGAGAGACGTATGTACAACCGCGTCGCGTCGTCGCGTCGTCGCGTCGTCGCGGCGCAGCACGCGTTGCAGACGCGTTAAATCAACGTTGCCAACCGCGAGGACGAGCGAATTCGCGACCGTGTTCTCTATCTGGGTGTGCGAGACCGTTTCCGCCGACATATATCTTCCGTCAGGTGGAAACGCGTCGCGTCGCCCGAACCCTCTCGTATTCAGCTGGTGAATCGCGTTTCCCGCACCGACTGCACGCGCAAATAATCGCGTTCCTCTCGATATTTGATTTCCTAGCTGTTTGCACGGCTTTAGCCTTTTTATTGGCCTCGTTTAAGGATCGCTTCGAGAGGATCTCGCGGACCGTTCTCCCGTTTTTTTTCTTTCTTTTTCCCTCCCTTCTGATACCCCGCCGTTTGCCGAACAAATCTCTCGCTTGTCACGGCTTCTCCCGTTCAACTACCGGTGGATTTTTCCGTGGCTCGATCGATCGCGATCTCGATCCAACCAACGACGGTATCGTTTGAGAAAAATTAAGAAGCGAAAGGAGGGAGGAGGTACGAGCGAGCATTTCGTCGTTCTCCGTAGCGCGCGCTCGATTGCATCTGCATACGAAGCTAGTTTATCCCGTGTTTCCTGAAAGGAAAGCAGACGGAGCTGCGGTGAATAGCGAATTTCTTCGACGAGAATATATCGGCTGGGTCGGCATACGCGCGAGATATTTGCATTTTATTTCGTTCGCAACGAGGACGTCTCTTATTAAATTAAGCTCGAATTACAGACAATTTTTTTTCCCACCATATTATACATACCGAAGAACGCAACGATAATCGAGGCATTTCTACCACCCGTAGATTTATCTGTAGGACGGTTAGAGTTTCTTCCCGCAACAGTCGCTCGACCTTGTAGAAGGGAGACGTTTATACGACCATTTTATGTTATCAGTCGGCACTGAAACGGCCGTAAAACATAACGAAATACGAGGCATAAAACAAATCCGAGTATCGGCCAGGTCGATGCTTCCGATCCCGCGATACTTATCCCACAGAGTACTTTGGTTCCGCTCAACCTCGACGCAACGGTATATTTTCACAGTAAAATTTTCCTCCGCGCTTCTTTGTCCCTGAGAAAATTTTACGAAGAGACATTCCTTCTCCGTGTGGCGCGTGCTACGTAAGCGGATCGCACGATCTTGATTTTTCCCGATTTCTCTTCTCCAGGAAAACCCGGGGTTCGTTCTCACGCTCGAAGCGTGCGACGCGGCAAGGAAAATATTTTCGGTGCCGAGCCAGAGATACGTTGAAGAACGATCAAACGAAAATTTAACGACCGATTTTACCTTTCCGTTCGTTTCTGCGTTACGACGTCCGCAACGACGCGAAACGGGCTACCCGAATCGAGGGTCGGTTAATTCCATCGAATCGAACGGAATTTCGAGTCGAAGCTGAATAAGTATCGTTCCGCATCGGCTCGCATAGGTTCTCTTTTTTCCTCTCGCGCGATGGAAGGGGCAAGCGGCGCGCATGATTTCCGTTTCATTCACACACGATGCGTAGACACAGAAAGAAAGCGGGATCGGACAAACAGACGCTTCGATACGAAGCGACGAAGAAGAAGCGGCGTAACGCATGGCGGAGATATCGCGTGACCTTCGCTCCGCACCGCTCCGTTCTGTTCTGGTCTCTGGCGAATAAACGAGTGGTTCGTGGGGACGATGATACCCTTCGCGCGACTGCTGAATTTCAATAAACCGAAATTCGAAACCACCAGACGGCGGAGCGCGATACGGGACGCGAAATCCTGATCGTCGAGCAATTAGCGAGCTCGGTAACCGATCCTGGCAGCGATTCCTGACGAGTCGTGCACGGGATTCGTGACGACCGCCGCCGAATCGATTCGTCGATGGCGCTCGGGTGTCTCGACGCAACGGCTATTCACTCTCGTTCCACGATTCATTAAAAAGGGCGATGAATTTTCCAGCGAGAACACTCTGACGCGTACAAGATAACTGTGTTTCGACTTGCAGACTGCTCGCTATGCCTAGGGATCCTTTGGACGAGGAGACACCGTCGTCGCGTCACGCCTCGCAATTAATTTCTCTGGTTGCAAAAGGATTCCCTGGCCAGGTTGCGATCTGTGAAACGCGACGCTCGTTTCCACCCTAGACTCGGCTGTTTTTACCCCGGATCGGACGGTGGCTCCTCGGTTATTCGCAGCCTCGTAAAACTCCCAAGACGCGAATAAAGAGCAAGTTTCGCGTCGTCGGAATTGAGTCGGGCGACCGAGCATCGTTGAAACGTTACCGACGCGGAAGGATAAACCAAAAGTTTCGCGTCATTCGCGTCTCAAGCTTCTCAAGCGTCTCAAGCTTCTCAAGCGTCTCGGTACTAAACAATTCGCAGAAGAAAAAAGGTCGAGATAGAGTTATAAATCGCGACGGAGAAGAAGCTATCGTCGAACGATAAAAACGATAAAAACGATAAAAACGATAAAAACGATAAACGCGTTTTACGAAAGTTGAAAGTTTTATATAAAATACATAGAGAGTCGCGAGCTACGTAATGTAACCTCTTTGGGAAAGAACGACTCGCTCCGCGTATTACCCGGAACCCGAGCAGAGATTTTTACGCTCTCTTTGGAGGATCTTGAAAAAGCTCTCGGAGAAGCCGTGCTGGTTAAAAAGTTTCTTCCGCTTGGAGAAGTTTCCAATCGACCAACAGACGTGGCGGAGCCTTCGGAAGCTTTCCAAGCTCGACGAACGAGCAGCGAGTCTAGGTGTCCAAACCGCGGCACCGGCGCCGCCTGTGGCAACGAGAGACGAAACGTGCGAACGCGTCCAAAGAATCGGAAGCGTAGGGGACGACGGCTCGCTGGAAAAATTGATATTCCGTGGAGGCGGTTCGCGTCTACGCACGAATCCGCTTTTCATTTCACCGTGGAAAGCCCACCCTTCCCGTATGCCTCGCTCGAGTCCTCGTTACGACTCTCCCCCTGGGTTCGAACCATCCCTGTCTGCTACTCCTCTTCTTCGCTCCTTAATGCTCGCGGCTCCCGATTGTCGTGTTTTTGCAATTCCCAATTTACTCGAGTTCGAGCAAAACGAAACCCACGCGGCACGTATCTCGCACCCTATTCTTCTCCCCTGTCGTTTTCCGTCCTAGAACTACGCGTGCGAGCGCAATAATCGAACCTTGGACGACCAAGCTTCGAACGTCGCGCACCCATTTCTGCTTACGAAGCTGACAAATGGAATTTAAAGGGTGCTTTTTGCCAGACTTCGATCAATTCCCCAACCTAACNGCCAGGTTGCGATCTGTGAAACGCGACGCTCGTTTCCACCCTAGACTCGGCTGTTTTTACCCCGGATCGGACGGTGGCTCCTCGGTTATTCGCAGCCTCGTAAAACTCCCAAGACGCGAATAAAGAGCAAGTTTCGCGTCGTCGGAATTGAGTCGGGCGACCGAGCATCGTTGAAACGTTACCGACGCGGAAGGATAAACCAAAAGTTTCGCGTCATTCGCGTCTCAAGCTTCTCAAGCGTCTCAAGCTTCTCAAGCGTCTCGGTACTAAACAATTCGCAGAAGAAAAAAGGTCGAGATAGAGTTATAAATCGCGACGGAGAAGAAGCTATCGTCGAACGATAAAAACGATAAAAACGATAAAAACGATAAAAACGATAAACGCGTTTTACGAAAGTTGAAAGTTTTATATAAAATACATAGAGAGTCGCGAGCTACGTAATGTAACCTCTTTGGGAAAGAACGACTCGCTCCGCGTATTACCCGGAACCCGAGCAGAGATTTTTACGCTCTCTTTGGAGGATCTTGAAAAAGCTCTCGGAGAAGCCGTGCTGGTTAAAAAGTTTCTTCCGCTTGGAGAAGTTTCCAATCGACCAACAGACGTGGCGGAGCCTTCGGAAGCTTTCCAAGCTCGACGAACGAGCAGCGAGTCTAGGTGTCCAAACCGCGGCACCGGCGCCGCCTGTGGCAACGAGAGACGAAACGTGCGAACGCGTCCAAAGAATCGGAAGCGTAGGGGACGACGGCTCGCTGGAAAAATTGATATTCCGTGGAGGCGGTTCGCGTCTACGCACGAATCCGCTTTTCATTTCACCGTGGAAAGCCCACCCTTCCCGTATGCCTCGCTCGAGTCCTCGTTACGACTCTCCCCCTGGGTTCGAACCATCCCTGTCTGCTACTCCTCTTCTTCGCTCCTTAATGCTCGCGGCTCCCGATTGTCGTGTTTTTGCAATTCCCAATTTACTCGAGTTCGAGCAAAACGAAACCCACGCGGCACGTATCTCGCACCCTATTCTTCTCCCCTGTCGTTTTCCGTCCTAGAACTACGCGTGCGAGCGCAATAATCGAACCTTGGACGACCAAGCTTCGAACGTCGCGCACCCATTTCTGCTTACGAAGCTGACAAATGGAATTTAAAGGGTGCTTTTTGCCAGACTTCGATCAATTCCCCAACCTAACCCCGACTACGTTCATCTCTTCCCATTCGAGGAGCGTCGGAATTTCTGGTCTCAGCTAATTAGCGCCGAATATTACCTATCCAGCGCGCGGTATCAATTTTCGAGTTTCGAGTTGCGCGATCCATTCGATGAGCTCCGTCATTTTTCTATCGTTCGTGGATCGAGATACGAGACGCTGAATTATCTCGACCGATAAAACTTTGCCAACGAATGAAATATCGTGGAACGAGGTACAATAAACAGCGAGCATCTTTACGGACCGTGATTCATGTTCCCGCTGAGTCATAAAGCAGCGACGGGCATAGAAAAAAAGGGTGGCTGCACCGCGGAGCAGCCGTCTTCGCGAGATTCGACGAAAGTACTTAACGAGCGACGGTATTTCCAACCGTTAACTTCTGCTAAAATGGCGCAGTTTCCATGCCTTCTCGTGCCGTTCCCGGCGCGTGCTTTGTCCTCTAATTTAAAACGAGTTGCCGCGTATTAGGCTGCGGTCACGACCCTCTCTTTTCTCCTCTGCTCGTGTCTCGTCATCCGCGTAGCGAACGCGACGTCGCGCAAAAAAATGCAGCCCGGTCGATATTTAACGATGCAAAAAAGACAATTGCCGGGCAATCGCGGAGAGAACGCGCCGCTTTTATTCCGGATTCCCGACTAGGATAACGATCGCGGAAGTCGCGTCAGCCGTGAATTCGGAAAATTCAGAAAATCCAGAATCCTGCCGAATCGAGGGCGGATAAACGGGAACGAAGGAAAGGGAACAGGAAAAAGATAATCAGCCGCATAAAAATGCATCGAACGAACGCGTAAGTGGCCCGATGCTGAATACTTAAGCGCGACCGATGGTTCCGGAGGGTGGCGCGGAGCGGCCGTAATTTACGACCAAGTTCCCCGTTGTAAGAAGAGCGAGTGTGACAGAAAAAAGAGCAAAATCGATCCTCGTAAATCGTAGCAGCAACGTCAGTAACACGTGTTACACGGCTCGTGGTGTAACGCCCGCCGATTATATAACCCTCGCTCGACCACGGAACACCGCCGAACCGTTCCGAACGGTACGCTGGAAACTCGAGCGACTCTCTGGGTATCGTCAATTACCCACTCAATATTTTACAACATCTGTCGCGTTGCGCGCTTTACGTTCGTCTCGTTATTTTATACCGAAAGATAGAGAATACGTTGGTTGCATCGCAGGATGGTTCGGCAAATCGATAGGACCATTGTAAACTCGTTTCCCAGGCTCACCTTCCTACCAGTTCTGTCTTTCGAGATATCCTTACTACCGTAATTAAGCGCTAAGCAACCACTCTCGATCGCAACGATCATTCAACAATGAGCTCGATCGATTTCGAACGTTATCGCGTTGCTCCAGTTTCGTACATAAAATTTTCACTCGACCACCACGATGGCGAGCACGGTGAACGCACGGTGAGCACACGGCGAGCACTGTACCCGCTGTTAGGGTTCTCCGTGCTTAAAGATTAATAGTACGCTTAACGAACCACGAAACACAACATAGCCGGCCAACAAGTCTGCCGGTAATTGTCGCAAACTCGAGGCTACATTGTTCCTCGAAATAACGCCGAGGCGGAACTCCGAATACGGAGTTGGTGGAAGAGGGTGAATAGAGACCACGGACCAACGGTTTCGAATTCATCGGAGGAGAGGTCGAAGCGTTGCGCGAATACCGGCGAATCGTTGATAGCACATTTTTCTCGGGTCAGCGGTTCGCGTGCCAAATTCGAATCGAAAGCGCCAGACCATCGGCGACGCGAGTTCTTTTTTTTTTTCGTGAAAGTTTTGTTCCCAACATCGCTGCGAGCTACGGACACGTGTTACGACGAGCTCGATTACTCGTTGTACCATGGGTCTGCGCGCACGAGTCGGTATTTGTACTCGGTTTCCAACAGTCTACCCTCGTCCTCTCCGCAAAGTCGGAGAAAGGGAAGAGAACCAACAAACGAACGAACGAACCGAGACAAAAACGTCGAGCGTTGGAGCAAGAGACCACTCGCATCGCGCATGCACCGTAGAAATTCGGCCCTGGCGCATATCCACTTCCGCTGCGACAGCTTAGCCCGAACGAGACAGCGAAAGACAGTGAAAGACAGAGAAACTCTAAGATTCTATACACACGTGTAAATATGTAAATATGTAAATGTGTAAATATGTATGTACGCGTATACGCATAAACGGAGACAGAGGCGAAGATAAACGAGGAGCAACGGAGAAGAAGACTGTTGGAGCAGACGCTAAATAATCTAGATAACGGAAAAGGCTATCCTAAACTCCTGGAGATTTGCGCAGGTCTACCGACTGATTAGATTGGTTGGAAGATCGTAGCGAAGCCCGAAAGGAGGTACGGGAAGAAAAGAAGAAAGAGTCTCTGGTGAATTTTCGGTTTTTTCTTCTTCTTCTTCTTCTTCCTCTTCGTTCGATCCGTTTTCACGGTACGCGGCTCACACGGACGACGTTTTGATTAGCCTCGAGCTTGGGTACTTGGCATCGATCGGGACTGTGTACTTGGCAAGAGTCCTGGAAAACGGGGCTGCGACAGGTGAAGCTCGTCTGCCGCATCCCCCGATACCTAGGCAGCTTTTTCGTCTTTTTTTGCATCGTTTACCCGACCGGTCACCTAGCGACGTAAATCGCTTCGGTCTCTTTCTTTCTCGAAAAAAAAGAACGCCCGCGATGACTCGACTATTCGTGCCGTGTCTCGATCGAAATCAATCTTTTAAACGAATTCTCCGACAAGAGAGGATGCATTATGGATCGAACCAAACTACCGAAAACCAAAGAACCGGGGTCCTGTGGAACTTTAAAATTCTCGAAATAGAGAAAACACGGGTCGACCGCAAAGATATTTTCGAGTTCCCTTCCACGAACGATAAATATTTCACGTCCATGTATTATCCACAGAATCGTTCTGCACCAAAGACGCCATCTTAGAGAGGAAAGACGGATAACTGGTTAGCTTCAGGTGCCGTCTAAATTTCAAAATTATCAGTAATTGCCTTCCGAGTAGGTGAACAACGGTATTGTTCGTAACGATGTTTCGCGAACACGATCCCCTCGGTAGCCGACTTTCGAACGCTGCCAACGTTTCCGTTCCCCTGACAGCCACGAGAACGCAATTAAATATGATTTATAATTTGTAATCGCGCACCGTGAATTCGCTAATATCCTGGCTAATAAATCATACCGCGAATCCTGTACTCGCTGTGTTTTCGTACCGCCAATTCCGATCGTCCGTTCTCGTTGCGTTCGATCCTATCGAACCTTCCAAACCCTGTTCGAGTTGTCGCAGCGATGCACCAAACCCGCTAAAATTTCGTATGCGCATAATATCCGGTGGTCGGCATCGCTCGTAATTGCGACACCCGTTGATCGTCCCGTTGGTCGTTGCTTTAAACGAGAAGCGTGTCAAAAACTCGCGCCATTCCTAGAACCGACCAGGAATCTGTTGCGTTCCAAGTTGCGATCTTCTAGGTGCAACGCGTCCTTTCAAACGATGCAATTGTTCTAGATCTTGCAATATTTTTTTCGAAAGATCAAATTGCAACGCTTACGCCCAACATCTATGATCTCGTCGTCATCCGACGAGATTGCGATCGCGACTGCGATCCACGCCGGTAATTGCAACATCTGTTGATTACGACGTTTCTCCCATTACCGTTATAAAATGATACGAGGAACCGCAGCTTGGCTTCGGAAACGTGCCTTGTCTGCACACGCACAAACGTCCACCACGTGTACTCTATGATTTACGCGTTCGCGCGCGCGTACATTCGCGTACATTCTCGTATATTCACACGCACGTACACGCTCTCTCTCTCTCTCTCTCTCTCTCTCTCTCTTATTCTCACCATAGAAGCAGCGCATGCGTACGGACCGGTTACTGCGCATTTCGTCCAGAAAATACACCCGGACACGCCGCACGGCTATTCTTCGTGCTCGTTTGTCGAAATCGATACGCGGCCTGCATAATATCGAGCGCGGTACTGATTGCGGCAACGTGCAAAATCGAGGACTGCCTTCCACGGGAAAGGTTTACGCAGTTCCAACTACTTGGATAACTCTTTAAACATTGGTTCCGGTAACGATCGGTTACGACAATGATTCCGCGATTTCAAGTGGACCGTTGCAACCTACCGGTGTTCGAATTTTCATTTTTTTTCTTTTTTATTTCTCGAAGCTCGCAAGTTGGCGAGAACAGGTATGGAGGCGCGCACACCGGAGCATGCGACGGATTACGATATCGATGTCCATTAATCGTTCCCTTCGCAATGTTCGAGGACGGTACGCCGGTGATAGGCGCTATCGAAACGAACGACGACGCGGGGACGGCGGGCGTCGGAAACGCACGAGGGAGCTTATGAAAACGATTTAAATAAGTTATACGAGTCGGTATGCAGTTTCACTCGGTCAATTTTCCAGACGAAGCGAGGCGAGCGCTCGTGCCGGTGTTGAAACAAAGAGGAAATGCAAAGGGAAGTTTTGCGTCGAGTGCAGAAGCGTGTTTTACCTTCGAAATCGGATTTGAAAGCGGCGCTCGTTGAATGCTCCGAGCTGGCGAAAAATTTTACCGTGCCTCTGGTTTTGAGAGCTTTAAACGAGCCCGTTGTAAACGATCGGCCAGCTCGTGGAGACGAGCGCTCCCGATTATTCGCCTGTTAATCGTCTTACAAACGCGGAACCGATTTTTTTTCCTTTTTTTCTTTTTTTCCTTTTTTCTTCTTTCGAGATTTTCAGATTTTCGAGCATGTCGCGATCGCGTCGAAACCGACCGTGTTCCAATCGAACGAATTTATCTTCAAACGCGAGCGCAAAACGGGGACAGAAACGCAAACTCAAGTGCTTAATGCACAGCACTGTATTTCCCCGATACAATTAATTAAAAAGTTTTCACAAGAGAACCGATCAGCTCCGTGCTACGGAAAATGCGATCAAAGGTAACGAAACACCTCGAATGGCTCGTTAGGCAATATATTTTTTTTGCTCGCTACTTTTAACGATCCGCTTTTGCCAACGAAAGACATCATCGCGTTACCTCTTCGTATCGTACCATTGGTCAGTCGCGTGCTTCGCAATCACCGAGCTTTCGCTCTCTAAAGGACCTTCGCGCGGAGGACCTTCAAGGGTGAATCGGATAACGAAAAACACGAAGAATCGTTTGCCAAAATCAGCCGATACTGGATACGCTGGTACCATCGATCGTCGGTTAAGACGCAACTTTTCCGCGGTCGCTCGTTGCCTAGAGGACCTTCCCAACGATCCGACGAATCATTCGCTTCCGGCGATTTTTGTTAATCGTTTGATCAGCGCAACTCGCCGCAAACTCGATATCACGGTGCCTTTGCTCGCGAGGAAGCCGCGTCCGCCGGGCTGCCTCCCCGAAAACTTTGTCTCGGATAAAAGGGTAACGAGTTAGTTGAAAACTTAAACGGAAAGAGTCCGGTAATTTGATCGTATTCGCCAGCTCGCCGAGTCGGATGAAACGGAACGAAATGAAACGCGAAAGCCATCCGTGTCTCTCGAACAAATTCTTGTTTTTCCTATCGTTCCGCGCGTCGTGAAACACCTTGAACGTCGCTCGAAGTAGATAAAAGTTGCAAACAGAGGGAAGACAGAGGGGGTAGAAAGTAGAATCGCGGCCCTTAAAATGAGAAGAAGAAAAGTTACGCGCGAACGATCGTGCCGCTCGGGAGTTTCTTTCGAGAGGCCAGCTCGTAAAGCATCGTTCCGGTTACGACTTGGCGTGGCTCGCTGAAACCCATTTAGATAATAAAATGCAATTCCACGGTGATAAGACACGGCTCGTTTGTTTACGCACTCGTTCGCGGACCCTCCGCGCAACACTCGTACTCCGGCCAGCTCGGCACACTTTTATTCGCACCGGAGAAACGACGACCAGGCCTGTTTACAACGCGACTGAGTCCTTAAATCGGTTCGCGTATCCGTCCGGGGGATCTCGTGACCGTGCACGCGACACGCGTTCCACCAGGATACCGTTTCAATTTCTTTCGACCGTCGTTTCGTTGCCATTCGCCGATGACTACGGCGAATTTCGCGCAATCCTCGTAATCGAATTCGCGGGATCGGTACAGGGTAGGCCTGTTCGACCGAACGATACAGGCGAACGTTATCTTTATGTTGGGTAGGAGGGGGGGGCGGGGATAGAAAATACTGCCAATCGGATCAAATTTTCTGTTCTATCGCGCGCGACGTTTCTGAAATATGCGATCGTATCGATTAATCGCACTTATTCCCAACCCTCCTTTCGATTCGCTTCAACCTTTCCGGTAATTCGCGCTGTGTTTGCACATTTGCAGTCTCAACAGGCGATGCTTCCGCTGGTCAAAAGCACAACCCGATCAAATTCACTTTCCATCGCGTATCGTGATCAACAACGCGCGAGCCGCAACGGGGCGCGTTCACGTGCGCCCCGTTTTATCAACCGCCATCGATCGAGGCGGAACGTTCAACCAAGAACTAGTTCTCGCGGAAATCGATCGCTTACGTAAGTCGTCCACGAGAATCGAGCACGCTCGAAAGATTCTCGTGGATAGAAAATTGGAAATTGCGAAAGGGCGAGTAAAAACGAAACAAGGTACAGGAGAAAGATCAAAATGCAATTAAATCGGTGACGCCGTATCCACGAGCACGGAACGATCGAGTAGACTGGCAGAGATAATCCCTGACGTGCCATAGTAGTTTGGCCCCGCGAGAAATCCAGCCTGTTAGTCGAATAAATTTTATCCGTACCGAGTACACTGACGACTGCAACTTGCTCTTTCGATTCGCTTTCGCGTTTTTTGAAACAACGATCGGTCTTTTCGCAACTTCTCTCGTAACGTAAACTCTCGTTTCGCGGCCGCGTCTCTGGCGCAATTGCGAGAACGGTTCTCGAGCATCGTCGACCTTGTCACGATCATGGAGCGTTTCTTGCAACCAGCAAGGACCAATGCTTCATCGTTTACCCTGCCATTTACACAGCGACAAGCACAGTTCTGCTCCGACTGGGCATTCTTGAGGGAAACATTTGAAAAACGCCGGACATTAGACTAATCAGTTTTGCAATAACGGTAACGAGAGTTGTACCTTAACTAGGAAACCCTTATTCCCTGGCCGGTAGTCTGGTGTAAGCTGCGTCGTTTCTCCGCCGTCCAAGGAGAACTAACTCTTCGCCGCGTGATATCAAACGTCTGCGACTTACAGCCACGAGAACAGTTTTTACGTTCGCGATGTATGTTGAACCGCGACTCGAGGACGACCGTCACCGATGTACCCGCGAATAAATTTCTAGCTCGCCGATCACCCGATCGAGCACGATCGATAACCACGAATAACGATCAGAAAATTTATGCCTTTCCACGATTGGAATCCTAGTCGCGTTCAGGGAAACGTGGCCTTCGTACGGAGAACGATCAACGACCGATTAACAACCGATCGCATTTATCCGCTCGAGTCCGTGCATCGCAGCGCTAACTGCTAGAAACAATGGTAACCGTTGTGCGCTACTCCTCTCGAGCTTTCGACGATTTCATCGAGCTATTTTGGTCGGAGATCGACGAACCGACGCGCGACGTTTCAGCCAGCTGGAGACGCGCGTTAACCGGTCGAACAGACTGACCGACGATTAACCTCGCCTTGACGGGGTTAACGCGCGTGTTATTTTTATTTAGACGCACGACCTATCCTCGTTTCGCTCGATAATTATTCCCGCCTACGGTATCGCGCGCCACCGCCATCGTTTCGCCGCCTATTTACGGCTCGCTTCATTAGGTCTGTTTGTCGGAAATTCGGATTCACGAATTGCACGCGTGCGAACACGCTCCTGTCGTTCGACAAACACCCAGAGAATTGGTTATTCGACGGGAAGGCCGAGAGAATCCGGGATCGAAGTAGACAGACGGAGAGAGGGGGAGATCCGGTTTGCAAAGTCGCATCTGATCGAAAGTATCACGCATCGATAATAATTACAAGGTAATGGAACGACGCGAATACGCGGATCGAGCGTATCCTGCCTCTGGCCACGCTTTTACCTCGAACGATGTTCCTGCTTTTCGCTGCGCTATTAATTAATAGCTGTGCAAATATACCGGCAAAAACGAACGCAACGGCTTGAAAAATGGAAAAAAAAGAGGAAAATAAAACTGAAAAAACCCACACAACGCGAACCGGAGAAAATTGTAGTAGATCTCGACCATTCGATTCCAGCAACTAACAGGAGTGGAATCGACGCTTCGCTTTCGAGAAATCGCATCAGGTGTGACCTCTTTCCGATCTTTCCCAGAAAAATTTTCACGAAAACAATTCGCGGAAAGTCAGCCGGGATTCGTAGCGAATTTGTCTACGAGTCGTGAAACTAGTTGCAAAACGACTTTCAGCGAACGAAAAATTGTTTCATCCTTGACGCCGTCTCAACTCGGCGAGGAACAATCGCGGCGACGAACGGAACGGGGTAATCCAGTTTGTCGACGGGGAACGTAATTCCACCACGCATCGTTTCCATTGTACAGTGTTACGCTTCGCTGCATCGCTGCGATTTTTCGCGTTCGGTTGGTCCATGGGCATCGGAAAAAGAATCAAATTTTTTGGTTCAGAGAAATTCGAAACGCAAAAACCGTGCAATCATATTCAGGGCTCGTCGATGTCGATGTAACAAAGATATGTGAGAGGAAAAAAAACAACTATGTACGCACAAAAATATCTACGTCACAGCCGAATAATCGCTCTCTGTCTATATATGTGCTCGTATCGGTGATAGTTGAATACCGAATGCGCGAATTTAAAGGAAAGTTTGTCAGGTTCGAATTCATTTCCAGGCTTTTTCAATACAACCATTTATATATATATAAAAAAAAAAACGAACAATACGATGCGTAGTTTTAAGGTTAGATAAAAAAAATTTTGTATGTTCATGGCGAGCGAATCGATCGCGATGAAATTCGTTTTCAGGTACAGGAGTATGCCCCTTGTTTGCACGATAAACGATTCACCGATTCACCGATTCACCGTGCAACGAACCGATTCCAGGGTCGCGAAGCGATTCGCCTCGCTTCTTGTAACGAAGGTCTAGCGAAAGAGAAACCCCGCCGTCCCAATTCGCAAATTGAATCCAAAGGAATTACGTCGGTCACGGAGACGAGTGGCCCGCTTTGCGCATTCGACGATTACGGCTCTCCTTTGGGATCGTTTCGCGACGAAACGTCGAGCAATGAACTTCGCGTAAAACTTTGACGGACGGGAGCTCGAGAACGCTGTCGTTTCTCCATGTCTGTCACAGTTAAGGATTCCATCGTCCAAGAAATATTTCCCTCAAAGGAGATTATCGCAGACTTGGATGTTCGAGGAACCAGATTTCCTCCGCGTAAAGCTTTCGATGGCTTCGCGTCGTTCGAGATCGAAGAAGAAAAGAACGGGGAGAATAACGTCGCGCCAAATCTTGACGTACCTTTCGATCGTTCCCCCCTTAGACATCGACGAAACACAAACGCTTAGTTGCTTATAGGTAATACGCTGGGAAATCAGGCCACGTGCTTGTACAAACTTGTTAAACCGTGTCTTTGAGTACTTAATCCATGCTTCAACGATCGCAATGTGTTGCCAAACAGCCTGCACACCGCAAACTACTTCGATTAACGATTCCCAGAGTTTGCGCGACACGCGATCAAGGGACATTTACACAAAACTCCATCTTTCCAACCGACTTCATCATTTACCGTTTCTACGGAATCTAAGAGGAAGATACACTCGCAAAATACCCGGGACGCCGCAATTAAATACACGTTACGCCTTGATTAAAGCACCTTCGACCCCTGTCGGGTATCTCGTCCAACGATGCCCATCGAGAAACGAGATAACTGGATGCCTCGGAGAGAGGATAGGCGACATCGTCGGCTGAGCGTTCGAGGATGGAATCATGGCAGATTTTTCGACTCTGGTTGAAAGAAAAAAATAGTTCCTATTCCAGTTCTTTCGAGAATCGCGTAAACCTTAGCCTCGTTCCTGAGTGGCGTGCCGGCAGCCGGCAGAAGGAAGGAAGGAAGGAAGGAAGGAAGGAAGGAAGGTTCGGACCGAGGGGTGGCGAAAAGGGGTACCGATCAATAACACGCCGCGTCGCGGCGCTACTGTCGCTACTCCGATTACTCCTATAGTTACACGTATCTCTATACGCGCACGTACGAATACGTGGCTTGCCTTTGAGACTTCCGCTCGAAAGAGCACCGCGAAACGGCTGTAGAGCTATTTTTTTCTTTTTTTTTTTTAAGGAAACTGGTCGCGTAAACACGACGCACGCCTTTGAGAAAGCAGCTGGAACACGGAAACGCGGATAAATTTATTAATGGTTCTCGGGTTGGTACGTATTCGGCGCGCATCAACTACTTCTCGGAGACCACTTTGAAACCTGCCAGGAAAAAACAGACGAACCGAGAATACATTTTTCGCGGTAATTTGTTTAGTAACTTACGAGCGCGTCGACTGGATACCGGTGCTAGAATTTCACGCGACGATCTCTCGATGTACGCTTGGAGAAATTGGTCGCGGCAATTTTTTGCAGCAATCTTTCGAGCGAGGTGAATGGAACGAGAGGCGAAAACGGATTAGAAATAGGTGACGACCGGATTCCCGTTTCGGGTCGAACCATGAAACGAAAACAGCTTAAGGGTTGCGAGACGGAAATAATATTACTTTTCGAGTAGAAAAAAAAAATCAAAATTCAATCCCAACTTAAATTCTTTTATACGTAAACTGACGATAAAACGTCTTCTCGGATCAAAGACAGAACCGTAAAGTTTTCACTCGGAATCGCAGGCGTTAATAACCAAAATGACTGATCGCGAGAGGAACGATCGCGTCAGCAACGATTGGTTTCGATGTCAATCGTCTCACGGGCATTTATTTTCCCGACGACGCGCGTTCGTTTCGATACAACTTGTAATCAAGTAGTTTCAGAGGCTTCGGAAGCTTCGGAAGTTTCAGAGGTATACCAACCGTGATTCCATTATCGCAAAATCGTTTAACGTGGCTGCGAATAGCGCGCGAGGAAAGAAAAGGAAAAAGTTGTATTCGCGATAGGAACGGCAACGGGATACCGGAATTGTTACAAACCATTTGACGTCGGTGAACGCGAAACAACAAGATCCAGTGAAATTATTATATTTCGTTTGGGTACAAAGCCGGCAACGTTTCCTTGCCGTGTAATAAATCGTGTCGCGTACTCTCGGCAATACGATTAATTAGTTCCACGTGTTAATTTTCGGAACGCGACGCAAACTTCTCTCGTAACTCGAAGAGTGCGTCTCGTTCAGTTCTCTCCGTGTAATTAAAAGCATCGCTAATCCTCTCGATTGACCGACGAATGGCTCTGAAAGCGGAGCGCACCGTTAACGAGTCGCGTTATTTTTCGCATTACGAAACAATACAGCCGCGTGCGTAACAAATTTATGAATGCAAAATGTGCAGGCCAGTCGTTCACCCTCGAATACGACACGTTCGGTTGCTCGAAATGATAAAATCACTCGACCAATTAAATATTAGTCTTTTAATATTTTCAACGCTACGTTATTAACGCAACGTTTATACGAAACATTACCGTTTGACGCGTTATTAATTTACGTTGGTCGGTCACACCTTCTCCCTCTGTGTGAAAAAAATCTGTTGGTTCGTTCGGTTGGAGGTTTGGAGAATTCACGCGACGGCTTTCCCAACGAAACAGGGCTAACAGAATCGATGGGGTTGCACGGAATATCTTTTCGTGAGATCGTTGTCAGCGGATGTTAAGTAAGACCGCACGGAAAGTGGTGTTCCATGCTCGAATTACACGTATCTGCCGGTCGGCGGTGTTGCAGGACGTTCTAAATCGTTACAAACCGTTTACAAGGGGGGTTATACGATCCAGGCTAACGACAGCAGGGTAAATGGTCAGGAGAAACGAGCCCTCAGCGACTAGGAAGCGTGCAAATGAATATACATTGGTTTCGTGACGCGCAACGTCGTCGCGTCCACTCGTATTATAAATTTCGACGCGCAGCCGGCGAGAAGCATCCGCGAGGATCGTTCTCGTCGCGTCGGTTCTCCGACAATATTTCACTTTGTCCTCGGCCGAACCGCGGCTTTCTAGTC
The DNA here is from genome assembly GCA_019453375.1 of Ctenoplectra terminalis. Lineage (NCBI taxonomy): Eukaryota > Metazoa > Arthropoda > Insecta > Hymenoptera > Apidae > Ctenoplectra > Ctenoplectra terminalis. The sequence continues at coordinate 173,219 of SMSQ01025576.1, read as the reverse complement.
TCGAATTAGAGTTAATTAAAATACGAGCCACGAGTCGCGAGTCGCGAGCCGTGAGCCGTTAACGCGACCGATAAAATCTCTTCTATTACGTTCGCTTGCATATAACTCTCGGTACTGTGCAGCCCCAGAAATGGTAGTTACGCGAAACGAGAACATACCAAGGGGAAACGCGGTTCCTCCTATCGTCTGTCGTACGTTATAACGGCTAAGAGGATTAATTTCGTCGGCATCGAGATATCGCCTGGACGGAAAGAGCGTTTCGCGTTCTTTCGCGTTCTTTCGCGTTTCCAAGTTAATCGGGTCGAGTGAATCGACCAAGGGACAGCGTCGATGCGACTTTCGTTGTTCGAAAAGTCTCGCGACATTCGTGGCATTCGAAAAAATTTTCTCCAACGAGATTGCGTGCTGGAGATTCTTGGAGATCCCCGGCATCAAAGGTCGGATACGCAGCCGAGCCATATAATGGAGAAATGCATTCTAATTTTCACGAACGCGATACGCGTGTCCTGGATGAACGTGGCGATGGAGTGCAACGACTCGCATACTAGGATCGGAGGAACGTCAATTATCTCGGCAAGTATTTCAATTTTTGCCTGGACGGGACCGTAGGTGCGCGGCAAGCCCGACAAGAACTCGAGAAAGTTTCACAGACTCGGCTGGAGAGAAGCTTCGAACCACCGTCCATGTTTATTCGATCGTCATTCTTATTGCACATATTATGCATTCCGCTCGCACGAGGTAAATCTCTTTGAGAAGCGTAGTGGAAATTGGTGAAATCTCGAGATGCTCGCACCAACACCGGCAAGTTTCTCAGTTCGATGGAAAACTTGGGAATCGACGTGCACCGGAGCCTAGAGCTCACCAGCCACCGGTATCGAGCAAACTTCTTCCCCTGGAATTTTCAAAATCCCCGCGCTCGCTGCCCCAGGGATCGCGTAAATTTTCCAACTTCGTACGGAGAATCGAATATAACCGAATAACCCGGTCACGGCGTTTGATCTCGAGAAATTTCAAGATAATTCCCCGGGCGATACCAACCTGGCCCCTGTTCTATCTTCGAGAATCTGAACGAGACCCGGTATTTCTTCTCTCTCCCTCTCTCTCTCTCTTCCTCCCTCTTTTTCTTTTTCTTTTTCTTTTTCTTTTTCTTCCCAATTTTGTCACGATGTCTGTGAAAATCTTTATCCGAGAAATCGAGTTTTTTCATCGCAGTGTTTTAGCACCGTGTAAAACTGCGATAACATTTATATATTTACTTTATTGGACTATCATTTGTATATTTTATTATTATTATTATTATTATTATTGTTGTTGTTGTTGTTGTTGTTGTTGTTGTTATTCCGAATATTTTATTTTCCGAAATAATAAATTTTAGAGAGCAGAAGCATTATCACCACGGTAACCAGGTTTCGACATCTACTTTTCATTCTTCGTTGATATATTGTCTCGCGTTTTCATAAGAATCCTTGATACCGCGTATTTGTATATGTTCCACAACCACTTCTTGCCTGGCAAAAGCCACCTTCCACGATATATTTCATTTAAACAAAGCGCCACCGATAAATAAAGAATATCGCGACCCATAAGCGCAAACATCTGCCTTACGCAATTTATGGATTCGGAGATAGGGTTGTTCGGAGCTCCGTAAATTTCTAAAGAGCCGGTAGAAACGGGACGGAAACGTAACCGAATAAGCTGCTCGTACCGTTTCATCTCGAGAAATTCGAAGATAATTTCGAGCAGTGGCGAGCAATCGTATATCGGCAAAGATCTCCAGGGAACCGCATTTCCTTCGAGACTCGCGACGGAATTTTCTGCTTGCGAGGTCGCGCATCCATGATCAAAAAAATCCGTCCACCATTTTTACCGCTGATTTTAGCTTCCGGTTCTAGATTTGGCATACTCGATATCGTTTGTTCGAGGAACAGAATATCTCCCTCGAACTCGAAAAATGAAACCGATCAAAGATTTCTAGATATCACGCGACAGTCGAATCCTTAAGCGTCGCTTTCTTTATATCGATAGAAACGATTCGTTCTCGCTTGATTCGACCCCGGCTTTTTCCAACCGTGATTATGATTGTTCAAAAAACAAAGTAAAAAATAAATAAGAAATATAAAAAAGAGGGACCGAATCGAGTCGGATCGTTCGTTGATTAAATTCATTCGCAAACTCGATACACGTTCCTTCCTCTTTGTTCTCTCGATCCCTTTTTCCGTTCGGTCTCGTGCATCTATCGATCGAATTATTTATCGTTCAGCGTGTACGGGTAATGAGACGCTTCTGGTTTATGAATCCCATCGAACCGAGACGCGTAACGCTTCTTCGAGAAAACGTCGGTAGCCCGAGAGGATTCCCTTTGAGTCGCTGAAACGTAGGTGGTCTCTTGAAGAAGATTGCCACTGAATAAGGCAGAAAGTAGACGACGTACCAAACGGAAATATCTAAATACACCGAGTTGCGATGAAACGCAGAGGATGATGGTGCATTGTAGGAAAGAGACAGCGACGAGACTAACATTGGCAAAGAATAACTGGAGCACGGGGATCAGCGGCGTGTACCCTGGAATAAATCCGAACGCGAGGTCCGCAACCAATTACGGGAAACCGACACGAGGAGAGACGGAAAAACGAATTGAATCGCGTTCACCGTGAGAGCATCGCGTTTGTCAACGTTTGGCAACGTACCAGCTCGACCGAACATCTTCGTTACCGTCAGTTCGTCGCTACTCGTCACATTTTTTACGATAATTGGCCCTGCTCCGACAAGGACTGATGCTTGCCAATAAAGAAATTTATATATTTTCCTGCTGCTTGGTGAAATTTAAGAAGACTAGAAATTTCTTGCAGAATTCCCGATATTCGTTGAATCGACCTCACTCGAGACGAACGACTCCAATCGGCTCGCGAATACAGCCGCGGTGTCGATTAATGTTGTTCATCGGACTAATCGTACACGAAGAAAACTTCTTACGAGTAGTATCGAGAGCGCCCGATGACCCTTCGCGATCAGGAATTAACCATTTAAATTTATACGATAAATATTCGATTGGTTGTCCGATGGATTTGCATGCGCGAGGGAGATCGGCCAACTGGTGAGAAAACACCTCCGCGACGAAATACAAAAGAAACGAGTGGTATTAACGCGTAAAAAGTTAAACTACGTGGATGATGTTCTTTTATCGGAATCAAAGGAGAGAAGAAAGAAGAATCAGAGGATCGAAGAAACGGTTGAGCAAAAGTTACGACTCGCCAAAAGGCTTTCCATTGTGGTGGGATTAATTAAACAGCGTAATTTTTCAAGAGGAAAATGCACGTTATTTAAGGGGGTGGGAAAAAAAAAAGAAAAAAAAAGAACATTCGTGACGGTGATTGATCGAGGAACGTAATTGCGTGGTGGCGGTACAACGGGAATTTGCGTACAGTGATTATACCCAAGCAAGTCGAGATGGGCGGCGACATTATTGCTTTATCTTTCGGATCGATCGGCCGAGTGCTTTTTAATTATTAAATCGACCAACGAGCTGGTTGAATTAATTAACTATTCCGGTCTAACTAATTGAGAGACGAGCCATATTTTTCGTCGGTCTCGATCTTCAGACTCCTTCTGTTGTTCGGGAATCGGGGATGAATGAAACACGGTTGGAACGTCGGCAAAAGTATCTTGAAAATCGGGTCGAAATATTTCCAATCGATCCGTGAATTCTAAAGTTCTCACCTTGTCCGTTTTAACGAGTTTCAATTGCTTCGTCTTCTTTACGGATATAAAATATATAAAGGTTAATTTGGTTGGATGCTTGCAACTCGATACGCGATAGAGTCAGGCTGATCGAGGTGTTCGTGCGTTACCAACGATTTATTATCTGCTAATATCAATTTATCCTAGCGTAATTTCATTCTCGCGAGGCTTCCTCGACGATGCAATATTTTCATCTCCCTTTTCCGTCCTTCTCCTATTCCTTTATTCCCCTATTTTGTCGGTCGTATTTTTCGCTCATAAATTTACGAACAAATTCGCAGGCAGTGTCGCGTTTAAAGAGAGACCAGCGGCGTATCAAGTTAATCCAGCAGGACAAAGGTCGAGCACGATTCTGAAAGCCAGTGCACCGCGTGCGGTGCATTCGAATAAATGAGTAATGCTCTTTGCAGTTTGCGCAGCAGTGGTGCCTGCAGAGACTTTTGTTGCAGATGTCAACCGACGGAGAAAATGACAAGCTGGGTAGAATTTTATATACATCGTCGCAGAGAAGGGAATCGGACATCAATGAACGCCGGTTTCCAATTAATTAGAGAAACTAACGCATCCCGGGAATTTATTCTTTTTTTCTCGCCCCTGAGGACTCTATACCTTTTTCGAATTTCAGCAACCGTGCCAGTCATTTTATTAAAATCCTTCGATATTGGAGATCCTTTTTTCAAATCTATACTCAAAGATCGTCGAAACGCGGAAGAATTTCCCGGTATCACCCTACTAAAAATATTCTTCGAAGTAGAGGAAACATCTCTCAAGGACAATCTCTTAGTCGTTTCTTTATCTCGTAGCAGCTCGTGTACGGTTTTCAATTTCCTTTCTCGCTATTGCCAGTGCTTTTCTTTTCATCCACTTTGAATTCTTTTTTTTTTCTTTCCTCTTTTTCTTTTTTCTTTTTTCTTTCTTTCTTTCTTACTCTCTGTACTTGGCCATCGATGTCGCGACTTCTCTCTCGAATCACACTGTAAGTCTGAAGGACCTTTGAAAATCATGTCGGAGGAAATCGAGCTGTGTCAAGAGAAATCCTACCATCCTCTTCTTTTTCGACCGTTATTTCCTTCTTCCGAATCCCCCGTTTACTGTTCCCACCTTTCTTGATTCCGTAAAGTGGAGTGTCGAGTAACTGTTATCCGATGTCTAGTCCGCAGCCGCGGAAACGTTTCTTCGACCGAAACGACGTCTCCTTTACCGGGAAAATGATTCTCGTTCACCTTTTGCAAATTTCAATGTCTCGATCGAAGATTGGTCGAAAAGGTGGCGAAAGAAAAGAAGAAGAAGAAGAAGAAGAAAGTAAAAAAAAAAGATTTCTTCCCGTCGATCGCACTCGAAAAATGAAAGTACTTTCGCAATAGTCGGTCGCGTTGCCCATAATTTGTAACGCCGTTACCAGAATACAAGTGCATTTGTTAGTTTGCAGTGCAGGTGCAGCTGGAAAGATTAAAGTCGTTCCAAGTCGGAGGATTACGTCTCGGGCGTACGTAGCAGCGGGGGTAAGGTAGCTTGAAACTCAATTTAACAAACGCCCGACGACGTTTCGGCTGATAGTAACGCCGTTTCCGCGAACCTCTTCGCCAAACTGCCTCTTACCCCTGTTCTCGCGGGCCGCGAGATTGGAAAAACTTTCCTTCCCGAAAGGCAAATTACGAGGCGTGCGTTGCAATAAAGCGAGAAGGAACGGAAGGGAAGCACCGCGAGAAATAAAGGGCTCGAGAACCGACAGGATGACGCGAGACCTTCTTCTTCGGGGAAAGAGGCGTATCGCGGTAATGTTGGAAAAAAATCGACAAGAACGCAGCTGCCAACATGGAAATTATTCGAAATCCTATCGGCACTCGGACTCGAGAAGAAAGCTTTCGAACGGAAAGAAGAAAAGAAGGATTCCCGAACGAGAGCGGAATTCCGGTTGCGCGAACCCGAAGATGTCGAGCCGCGTCGTTAAAAGAAAAAGGTTCTCGGGAGCTGTTCCTTGAAATAACGAAAATGTTTCTCGTAGGGTGACGAAGAAGCTGGCTTTCAAGGGAATCGCACCAGACTCCCCGAGGCTTTCTCTTTACGAGAAAAAATTATCTTTGCGAAAACGAGGCTACCGCTCGCGCTTTCTAATCTCTTGGTTCGTTCTTGCTCGACTACCAGGTCGACCAGAGGCTTCCTAGAGCAGAGTTTTCTCGGTCGCGATAATTAAAGCCGCGGTCGTGCCTTGTCGCGCCTTGTCGCGTCGCGTCGTTGGACGGATCGATGAAATCGTTGAAAGCGTAACGAGCGATGCGCGTCGTCCCCTCGACGATGGTTCGTCGAGAGAGAAATTGACAACCGGTACTGTCAAATTAGTACGAAATTCGATTATCGCGATACGCGGTGGCAAAGGCCCTACATCAATATTTATTTACTTGAACGCTAACGCGCTTTCCGATCTGGCGAGCCACGATCGCGCTCAACGCCGATGCCGCCTACACGCCACATAAATAATTGATCATATACAAATCATCCTCTACCCGAGAAAATCCCCGATTATCGACATTACCGCGCCAACACTCAAATTTAACGGTTCGTTATTTACAACTGGATTATCGAGATACTCGTATCGTTTTCAGCGAAACGAGCGCCGAAAAAAAGAGAGTACGAACGCGCTGTGGTTGCCGATAATTTCGAAATCGTATAAATTACGGATTTAATTTAACGAGTGATCGCCACATCGAAAGGTCTCTGGTACGTATCGTAATCATAAGTTGACCGTTCGTATATCGAACGCGACGAATTCAAATTCCAGGCCAAATTTTATCCGCGTTTTATTTCTACAACCTTACTCCGATTCGAGACCTTGCTCTTTGCTCTCTTTGCCTCAATTTCAGTCGGTTACTCGGCGCGAAACGATGTCGTCACGAATCGAAATCGACAAACGGTGCCGCAATGTTCGATACAAATTGCGGAATGGTCGAGCTGTTTCCTTTGGTATCGCCATTTGCTTAATTCGAAGAAAAGGTTTCTTTGCTGCGAGTAAGAGAAAGAAAAAGAGAGAAGGAGAGCGGGAGCGGCTGCGGATGCGAGGCAAAAGGGAGTCCAAAAAACGACATGGAAGAATTCTCGGTGAAAAGCTTTGCATTACCGGGCAGAGAAAAAGCGGTTTCTGCCCGCCGCTATTTGCCGATTCCGGAACGGTGTACATGGCCATTCGTTGAATTACTTCCCTCCGACGTAAAAACATCAATTTCCCGAAGTTACGTTAATGCTTTTCAAACTAAATAAAAGGGGCAACACTCGCCAATGTTCGCAATTTCGATAGATTCCCGTTGCTCTGCACGGTACGCACAGCCACGCAGCGTTTTTGTTTCTTCGAGCGGTACGCTTCTGTGAAATTCAAACAGGCTTCGATCAAAAGACCAAACAAAAGCGCGTTAAAATTTTCCCCCGAATCGGTTTCATTCAGTCACGATTAATTTTCGATGATTGCTTTACGAAAATGTTGTACGAAAAAGTAAGAGTTTAACTAGAAATCGTCTGGCCAAAACTCGTCGGTAGAGTTTCCAATTGAATTGAATCGAATGAAAAGGTTGGAAACGAGATTCGCGAAACGCGTCTGGCAAGAGCGAAGAATTGTCGGCGAAAAAGCGTTGCGTTGCGTTGCGTCGCGTAAAGAGATGCGACTAGTTGCTAGGATTCGTGGAATTTCGCCGACGGAGCAACGCCAAGGCGAGAAGGGTGTGTAGATATTCGTTAAATTAGGTTCCATCGGCAGAGACGCGTCGATTCTCTCGGTTCTATTAATGCCGTGGGACGGAGCAAAATGGAGAAGGCAAAGCCGAGAGCGGTAAAACCTGGCTGGCACACGGTTGGCCTCCACCAATGCCGGTAAAAATTTCTTTTCTCTCGTTTTTTCTACGGCCACCGACGAGATGCAAGTGCATCTCTCTATCTCTTTTTCTCTTCTCTTCTCTTCTCTTCTCTTCCCTTCTCTCNTTTGCGCGACACGCGATCAATGGACATTTACACAAAACTCCATCTTTCTAACGGNTTCCCTTCCCTTCGTTTCTCCGCATCTCCCGACTCACTTGTTTCTTCGCTTTTCCGCTTCTCGTTCGCTTCCAGTGTTCTCCAACCGCGTTGTTTTTTTCTCTCTTTTCCTTTTGTCACACGGGGAAGTTGATAAATGATGCAAATAAACAAAATGAGAGAGATTAAGCAAGGCCGAGAAGGAGAGAGGAGGAAACGAGAGAGCGAGGGAAGCGTAGGTTTCACGGAAAGTCGACCGCGGAAAACTGGAGCAAGATCGTTTACCGTGTAATAACGCGCGCTATTGGCCGGTGAAATTATTTTCGCTCGGACCCAGATCAGCGACAGAAAATCCATACCTTCCGTAACTGCAACATAATTACGAAAGCCTGTATATATCCGGAACGGCGAGTGCGGACGATTCTCCGGTCCTGTTGTTTCTGTCCGCGCCGGTATAATTTCAAGCCGTGCGCGCAACGGTAATTTCCGTTCCCGACTGGAGTTCTCGACGAATTTTTTCGTGGCACGTTGGATTTTTTTCGTTTTATCCACCGTGTTACATTTGACCATCGAACCGGAATGGATCAACGTTCGACGGTGCGCACACGAGTTAACGATGAATGGCAGTTTTGCGATGAATAACGCACGACAAAATAGTGCCACCGACCCAAAGATCGTGGGTTCGAATTCCTTGCGAATCATTCGCATCGCTCGGTCGATCTTTACCGTTTCTAACATCTTCTCCCGAACGCTGTCAAATTGCTCGCCTTATCCAATAATAACGGTTAAACCTCGAGCCAGTAACGCTTTCGCCATTTGCGAGGATATTTTAAAGGGAGCAAGGTTTACCGGCACGCCGAATACTTTCATCTGGAATTAACCGAATTCCAAGGAATCTTAGACGACGCTCTTGAACTGGTGACACGTTCTCTGGAATCCTCGCAAACTGATCGGATGATCGCGAATTAGAATCGAAAGGTCGAAAATCGAAGGGAAGCGATACACGTCTTACACGGTGTATACGACGCTCCAAATTTCGTTCGTCTAGGATTTTAAATTACCGGATTCTCCTTTAAACGATCGCGTATGTTCTTCGCACACATCGTAACGCGTACGACCATTGAAATTATTCTTCGTATTCGAGTGTGCCGACGATTTTACAGCAACGTAATACGGAATAGTATGCAAAGGTGAATAAATCAAAGCGTATGCGTTCTCTCTTAACCTGTTATTAAAACAACAATAATGATCGAGAAAGTATGCGCCCTTAAAATCACGCAGTTGCAAGCGCGGCGAGTTTTTGTCCAGCCGGAGAACGAAGGCTTTTACATACTTTTTCCATGGTTTTTTCATGCGACGAACTGCAGGAACAGCAACGGTATAACAGTGTGCTCACGCGAGGCCACTTGGCCGAATAAAAAAATATTATTCAAATTTGTTCACGGTCGCGAAACACAATAGCGTTCCCGTGAAAAGTAAATTCGCGCTCGAATCTCCGGCTTTTGCGCGTCGCGAAGCCGAGGCGACGTTATGGTTGCCAAGGAGACGATAAAAACGGTAAAACCATACAGAAACTAAGCCTGTCTTGGTCTCAATTTTTTTTATACCCAGATTAAGCTTCTTTCGCTGGTATGGCATTGCGCCACTTTCTTCCCGCTCGCGATCTACATCGCGTTCTCGCGAGGAACGATTGATTTAATTGGTGTGACCGTTATCGTTGCACGTTGCGTCGCCAATGGCGCGAGACGATCGTAGAAAACGGTTCGAGTTGGGAAAATGATTTTCCCCGGTGAACGAGAGAAGAGCCGGTTTTCACGGTTAACCGATGCTCGCAGCTTCCCGTGCAAGATCGACTCACGATACCCGATCTTGGATCTTGGATCTTGGATCTTGGATCTTGTAAAAATTGGCACGCAAACCGGTGTAAATATCCCAACGACTCGCAAACTCCCCGTGATCCCTGTGAAATCAGTGCCGGCAGCGAGCACGGTTTCGAGGGGTATCCACTGCGTGTCGCAGAGAATCCAAGAGCTTTCGCAAAGCCTCGGGGAGTTCCAGCGCTCAAAACCGAGGAAAACTGATGTCTGGATGCGCGTCTTCTTCGCGCTTTGAAAAATCCCTAGCTCCTCTTTCGGGAACAAAGCGATAAATTTTTCTCGCGATTTTCCTCGACGTAAAGATCATCGCAACTCTGCTTGTAATTGTAGACGATCTAAAACTACGACCGAACAGTGGCAAGAGATTAACGGTAAAAGTATCCCATAAAGGTATTTATATCGGTGCGATACACTTTAAACGATCCTCCTTGCTCGATAAGCTGGACATTTTCTCACGGTCATTGATCGTATTCACCTAAGAATCGCCATTAACCAAGCACCAATATGGACGTAAACCAGATCGAGCGGTACTTGCGCCAAGATCGCGCGTCAAAATTGCCCATCAAAATCGCGTGCCCAAGAATGGCAATCCACGAATACTCTCGGGGAACAAAATCTATACCGCCCCGATGAAACGGGGTGTGCGCTCGACAAAGCTTCCAGAGTCGCGTATATGTTCGATGAAAAGCACCATTGTCGGAAACAAGCGTTTCGCGTCACTCGACGAGCGTGCAAAAGGCTCCGAGCGAATTGTTACGCGTACAGAATTTATCTTTTAGATATTAGGCTTAGAGAGACGAATTCTATTCGTAGGTTCAATTGCTCTCGATCGATTAGAGCAATCGTACAACGAACGGAACGGTCCGACTCGAAATTCCTGGATCGATAAACCGAATGGCTGTACGGCCGTATGGCCGATGGCTCGTTCGTCTTCTTCCTATTTTTCCTTTGCAGTTTCGTCGGAAACAATGCGACGATATCGAAGAATCGAATCGGTGAAAAAAAGAGGTCGTCGATGAAAAGAAGGAGCTCGAGGAACGACGCTGGGAAAGCGCGACGTCGTCGAGCCATCCAGTCGGTTAGCTTCTCGTACGACGCGTTCCTTTTTCGTCAACCGGTAGATATATGTACTATGTTCGGCCGGTGAAACGAAGAGGAGTCGAGGAAGAAACTGGGTAACCGAAAGATTCTAAAGCGCGAATTCCGGACGCGCGTCGAAAATGTAACCGGCGGCGATGCAGCCGAGCCGCGCGTAACCAGCAACTCTTGGCTGCAAGCAGGTGAAAAGAAAAGGTTCCTCGAAAGGGACGTGGCCTATTTTTGTCCCGTGGCATTTCTCAACGGCTCTTAAGAATTTTTTTTTTTTTTCCCACAGCCGCAACGAGCTCATGGTAATTAAGGCCTCGAAAGAGCGCGGCGAATGCACGGCCAGGAAACAATGTTCACCCTTCGCTTCCGGTCGTGAGCTTTTTAACCCGCTCCTGTCGAGCTCCGTCCGCTCCACACGATCGCTGGCTTGGAAACGATCGCATTTAAAAATTCTCTCTTTCTTTCTTCCTTTTTCCTTTTTTCTTTTTTTCTGTCTCTCCGTCTGAATCTTCGAGGTTTCCTGGGTACTTTGAAGCTGTTCGTTTTTAAACTTCATTTCAACGCGTGCTCCCGTTCTTCGAGCTCTTCCGGTACGTTGCACAGAATCGACACGGCGCGATGCCGTTCGAAAGGCACGGAATCGCGAATCGCTTTATTCGATTTCTCTCAGCGTCTCGTCTCGATTCCGGAGACAAAGAGGGTTATTTTCTAGAACAAGAAGCACGAAAACACAAGAGTTTCTGGATCGCGAGAATTCCTGCTATACGTGACGCTTGACGTTTCAGTGGAGAGAAAAGAAAAAAAAACTCCAACAGAGTTTGCCGGTGTTGTATTCGATTTTCCCGAGTTACGGTATACACGAGTATCGTCTTCTCCGGCCAAACTGTTGGCGACAAAATGACGTTCGTCTACCGTTTAATTCCCGATTACAGCTTAACCGCGACGCACTCGTCGGTAGGTGACGAATTCGCCGACTGAAAATTCAACGACCACGCTTCGTCGATATGGAATCGCGGCGCCAATTTTAATCGACGTCTGCGACGTCTTTAGCCAAGCGATACAGGTCTGTTGGTATATTCGCGCGGCGTATGTTTTACGTGCCGAGCGACCCGCGTCGACTATCTACCTATCGATGCTTCTTAGACGATGGTACGCTCATACGTATACGCGACAAAGGTAAAAGATGACGCGTATACGCGTGTACGTTTCATCCGTGTACCGAGGTACACGCGTATCCCGATAAAGGCGTATCGAAGTAGGTGTAGTTGAAGCTTTGCCCTGGATAATATCAAGGCCGATAAAGGAACACGAGCGTGCTCTCCCAAGAGATGCCCTCTGCCTACCGTGGAACACTCCTCGAATACAAAGAGAACGGAGAGTGTCCGCTCAGACTAGTCGTTTACTTTGAGTCGTCTGGAAAATTCGAACGACACTGCTCGCGCGAAATTTTCGTTCGCGTTTACAATGTTTACAACGCGTGCATCTAATATGGTACCGGTAATTCTTTAACGACGAGTGTCCTGAGAGACAGAGAAAGAGAGAGAGAGAGGGTAGGCGTTCGAATCGACGTCGAGGAAACGAAAAATCGCGAAAAGCGAGCGTTCGAGCGGAGAAGCCCAGCGTTCGGAGGAAAGCAGCCGGCTGAAAAGGCTCGATTCACCGAGCGATGCTTTTGTTCCCGGATAACGTTATTCCGCTTTTGTGCACGGAAACTTTTAAACGCGACGGAATTAATAACGTCACGATTAATAGCTGGTTCGCGTTTCAATTGTAACTGGCAACGGTTCGTAATTTAGTTGTAATTAATTACCATTGTAATTAATTAACCTCGTCGCAACAACTTGATTATTATAATTGCTAAGTTATCATCGACGTTACGGTACCCGCCGTTTGCCTCTTTGATGTCGCCGATCGCAAACCAGTTTAATAAACGGCGTTCGATTTGTATCGCGAAACGAATCAACCTACCGTTCCGCGGTGGCACTCTATAAAAACAAAGGCTTATTCGTTTCCTTGAGTTTTCTTCCGTTACGATTTTCTTGGTTAAATCGTAAAATATCCCGCTGTCGTTGTCTCGATTTCGCCAAAGACAATTATCGTCGTCTTTCGCGTGTACCGTGCAAACAGTGTCGCGAGTTTGTTGGAAAAATTCAAAGTTCGGTGTGTCGCGAGCTTCGGTTACAGCGAGTCGGTCATGCGATTCTTACGATAATTCTCCGCGGACACGCAACCAGCGCGGACATCGCGATTGCGCGACGTTGTTTACGCGACAGCAATGAACTGCAATTGTCAAGAAGATAGTCATCGCCTCTAGCTTTCTCTTTCTCTTCGGCTTTTAAAATCGCGTAAACTTCTCGATCTACTTGTCGTCTAGACCCGCGACCATCGCATACAGACTTCGTTAATTGGCCACCGTTGCTTCGCCGTATCGTCTTCGAACGAAGGAATAAACTTTCCGTACAAAATTGAAAAATTCCTCGAGATCGCGTAACAGTGAACGAACGACGAACGACGAGCGACGAGTTACGAAAGAGATACTTCGCATTGGGAAAATGAATGGTTTCCATGGTTGAACGATTACAGAGAACGCTGAGAAATGGCGAAACTTTGCATTCGATGGAGGAAATTGTCGAAAACTTTCGATAGGCCATTGAAACGGCGCTATCGTACGCGCAATGCCTTGTCGGTAGGAATGGAAGAATCGTAAGCGGAACGATGGCGTGCGTTCGTGCAGTTCCACGATTGACACCGTTCCTTCTTTCTCGGTTAATCGTTCTTCCGCAGTCACGAGAACGATTAACTTTTCGCCGCGGCGAATGTAGATTTCTTGTTCACCGGTGCACGGAAACATCACGCGGGCAAATTAAATACGGCAAAGTTCGAGTCGAGTTCGACGCACAGCCAGACCGAAGGATTGATTCTTGTCCCGAGCGTGTTTCCGTTTTAATCAAGAGAGCTCCAAACTTAATATGCTAGGATATATCGATTCAATTTAATATTACGAGTCATATATGTTTGTCCACGTTTTGATTTTAACGCTTCTAAAAATACTCGGCTGGCCGATGCACTTTCGCGCATCGATCGGCACTCAACATTTCGCGAATATTCCTATCCTGTAATCGGTCTTACGGAGAAGCGGAACGATTAGACGAAAGCGGATTCAAAGCGATACGGTGCGAAATTCGATAACGAACGTTGCTTCGATCCCCTGGGCCCGAAGCTTCGTAGCATCGGTCGTTTGGCCGAAAACAACCGGATCTGGAATTACGATCTTGTTCGCGATGCGAGTCACGTACGCGACGTATCAACGATTTATCCTCGGCCACGTATGCCGATAACAATTTACGAAGATGGTTTACCTGCGAACGAATTCTTACCGGATCGACGCAACTTTTTAGCTACAGTGTTTTAAAGGAATCGCGAAAAGGAACCATCGATAGGGACGTAACGCCAAGTTTTCATCGCTCGAGAGAAATTTGATTGGAACACGCGACCGTGTGTCGGTAATTGACAAAAAGACTAGCGACTCGGTTGAAAGTTGGAGGAAATTTCGCAAACAAGAGAAGCGAAGCGAGAAGAGAAGCGAAAAAATGTGTCGAGTACTCACCGAAAACATTCCAACGAGCGGGAAAAAAATGATTTGCAAATTTTATTCGATCAGTTGGACGTCCGAATCTCACGCGCCTCCGACCGGCCACCGTTTTTATTTACTTGGAACGTTTCCCCGATGGTTCGGCGACGTTGCTTCATTCGATCGGAGTGGTCGTATCGGGCCAAACCAATTCCCCTCTTTTTGACTTTTTCAACGCACGCGTTCGAAAGAGACGCGCGAGAGGAGCAGCGACGACGGACCGCGTAGAATTAATATTCATGTAATCAGACCAACCCGTAGCTAATTGCCTTATTCTTTGACATTAATTCCACGCGGTTTTATTAGACACCCAAAAGTGAATTCGGCAAAGCGAACGTACGCGTCGCTCGTGTAGGTGCTTGCTGCCAGTATTTTTGATCAAAGAGTGATAATTGAAAAGGTTTTCCTTTTTCGCAAATCCATCGGCCAGAGGGACTGGAAGAGCGGGGAAAGAGCGAGCCTTTGCCGGTTGAGCATTTTAACTGATGAATCCCCTTGCGACGTTGCGGATGGAAATAGTTGGCCCAGATTCAGCTGTAACCGCTCGACGGTAGATTATTAATTTTTCTCTCGACGCAGAAAGGATTCCGCTCTCTGTCTGTCTCTACCTCCATCTCCGTCCACCCGTCTGCTTACCCTTTTTTTGCCTCTGTCGTTTCATCCATCGGCCTGTCCCTTTTCGCGATGTCTATTTGATTTTGCGAAATGGAAAAATTGTAGCCGCACGTAGAAAGAGTTGACAGACGGTCCATGCGCGCACACGTCGGCCTTTTATCCCAATTTTTTTTTTCTTTTTTTTTTTTCCCTCCCTAGTCTTCGAATAATTTCGCCGAACGATACGCTTCGAGAGACTCGTACCGCGGTTATTTCCTTCCGATACCGTTAAAAAGTGTCGCGACGAAGTAGTTGGAGCCGGGTTTTCACGTCCGAGGACGATGGTGCGTCGATTTCAAAGGTTACCGCAGGACGCTCGAGTCCTGGGTATAAATTTTCTCGATTAGAAGTTACTATTACGACATGGCGTGCAAAGCCATCGTAACGTTTAACCCAGTTGCTGTACTCGAACGATTAATCGCAGCTAATTAAGAAAGGCCACTACCCTCGGTTAGAGTGTCCGACCGGTATACGTATAATCATGAGGTTAATCAGAGCCTTGTAAACAGTCGCGAAGCCGTTTATAATCGCGATTATTCATCGTTGTCCTCGTCGAGAGGGCGACGATATCGGTATCGCGACCCGTGAACGCTAACGAGTCCTGGTTACCAAGCCCCACTTCCGTCAATATCACCGGGCTTTCCTAAACTATGTAAAACACAATTTAGAACACTGTCCGCACACCACTGTAAATTACAATTACGAGTTTCGTTCCGCGGTTGCTGCATCGCAGTGCGCGATGAAACTTTAATGGTACGAGTATTTTTCTTACGTCAACAAACACGCGCCATAGTTTTTACAGCATAAATTACACGTCCGATGGACACCGATCATCGTACATTATACGCTATCGGGTCTTTTTAATATTAAGAAGTGAATTTTAATAGGTAGTATATACTTCTCCGATAGCCAGTTGCCACCCAGGGACGACAGAAACGAAGTATGCATTCGGTTAATAAATCTGTGTTAAAACGTCGGTACTTTAATCGCTCGATCGCCGCCTCTCATTTTTCCGATCGTTCGTTTCGAGCGCACTTTCGCCTCGACTTTGGATCGATTGATTACGCTCTTCCATTCGGATTGACTAATTGATTTCTTGCCACGTTTCTCGCCTATCTTATTTTTATTCGAGTCGAGTCGAATCGGAGCAGAGTCGGTTTCAAAGGAGATTCGACGATTCGTTCGAGCCGCGCCTCTCTTCCAATTAATTCGGACAACCGATACTCCGGTGTAATTCGATGATACGAGTACACACGTTCGAGAGGCAACGTGAACTCGATTAATAATTAACCGAATCAACCGTTAATAAGTTTGCGCGTTTAACGCACGCCTCGCCCATGTGCCGTTGTATTTCACCCATTATCCGGTCTTCCTGTTCAGACCATTGTTAATGTTAGCCATAGATATCGAGCTTCCGGGCATCGCGATGCACGCATCTCCTTTTCCTAGCAGTCAGCTTAATCACGGGAACCGCCACAAAGAGCTAATTTGCTTGGGTGTTAACGATATTATCGCGAAAACAGGATGCGATACTCTCAGACGCAAACGTACTCAATTTCTGGCGCTATTCCAGCGCAATGTAGATCATCACGCGTAGATCCCGTTTCACGTCGAAATCCGAAACAGGAGAAGGATCGTCTTTTCGCGAACTCGGTCGAAAATTCAACTTTGAACGACTCTCGATTTTAGAACGGGCACCATCTAGGCGCGCGCGAACCACTCGACGACCAAGAACGTGCAAATTTTAGGCATTAATACCGGAAGTATGCTACCAGTCGACAACAACGTAAATTACGCGAACTGCGTACAACGTCGAGAAGTCCTCCGATAGCTCGCGCTCGTTACGATGCGAGGATAATTACGCGGCGGCTAATAGTTTCGCCTTACTCGCTAATCGTCCCTCAAATCAACGCTTTTCGCGACGCGCCCCTCCACCGCTTCCCTCTGCTCCAAACGATACACGTTATCGCGACTACCGCAAAAAATTTTCCAATCTTTCTCCAAACGTATTTAAAAGCATCCAAGTACGATAGAATTCGAGCCACACGGACATTCGCCAATTCCTGCTTGAAACTCGACTCGAGAAAGGACGAGAGTCCTTCGAAGGTCAGATAAAATCGCTGAGATCTCGGATAAAATGTGATATCGTCGAAATCAGCATATTCTCCGGTCGATCGTCTTCTCGTGACTCCGCCGAGACGATTATTACTTTCCCTGCAAAATATTGGAGCACCTTCGGCACTAGGGTTTTCATTGTCGATTCCTGTTTAAAGCTACTCCCGCGTAGCCTCGCTGCTAATTTAATCGCGCCGCCTCGATGCGATTACACCTCGAAACGATCGGTAAAAGTAGGGTCTAAGTATTTTTTCTCTTCATCGAAATCGTTCGTTCGACGTTCGAGTGTTCGAGGAGCACGAGTAGCTTAGAAATTCAGCCCCGGTCGTGACGATAAAAAGTACAAACTCGCTAAAATCAGCGCATTTCGCAGCACCCTCGACGTCGATCGAAGAGAACGTTCGAGCGCCGTCAACGGCCAATATGCTTTTCCCGATTGTTCGGTCTCTCTCCGTGTGCCTGCGCACCTTATAACAATTTTTATAGTCACCTTCGCGAGTAGTTACCAGCTGGAATTGTTCTCGAAAATGGGTCGAAACAAATTTCTTGATACGGGTCTGTACCGGTAGGGAATATCGTACGGAGCAGCGGTCGCCTGTACAAATATTTTTCCTCGGTTGCGATGGCGAGTCGCGCGCGTAAAATTGCCAACGAAATTAGCATATTAATCGGGCTATTATTCGTGAAAAAAATAAAAAAAAAAAATATCACTTCCAGGTCGATAGAACAATTGGCGCAAAAGCTTTGGTGTGGCAAGTTTTCATCGTAGATGCTCGACTGGTCGAAATCGTTTACCCGTTATTAATTCGATCGTCGCGCAATTCCGATCAACCAGAGAGGAACGCGAGGGAGGGATAGGAAAAAAAGGATCGGGGTCACGAATGATTTTGTTTCCGTTCGTCGCGCAAACGATGGCAAAGGTCACGCACCGGGCCGAATCAAAATTTGTTTTCGGGATTGGGATCAAAAATACAGGCCAATGGAAAGTTACACAAGCCCGGAAAATTGCGTTCGGTTAAAGGGTCGAAGTACCTCGTTGCCGCGTACAGCCCTGGTACCTCGACTGTCTCGTTTCTCTTGTCCCTTTCCATCACGACCGATTCAAAGCCGGCCGGATGGACATTTTCTGTCGGATTGCTGTTCGACAGTGGCCAACGAAACGAGAAACAATTCGTTGCGCTTATATCTCTTCCATCGTCCCTCTATTCTCGTCCCTTTCCATCGTTTTCAACCACCGAGATGCACGCAGGCGCTTCGCTTCTTTTTGACTTTGCACTGCGTAAAACGAATCGCAATACCAATCGGTTTGCTCTTCTCTGACACCATCGATCATCGGAATTTTATTTATATATTTATTTACTCGCTACTATTCCTATTATTATTAATATTATTATTATTTTTTTTTTCTTTTTTTTTTCTTTTCTTTTAATTTCATCTCAACAAGTTTAATATTTGGCTTCGTTCGATCGCTTCATTCCTCCGCGGTATCGTCTCGCGGAAGATATATTTTACGTTTCGTGGCCGTAGCCGTGGACCAAACACGACGATCAAAGCGACGATTCCCAGGCAACGTTCAGGAAACAAAAGAGCACGAGAAAGCGAATCAAAACCGTGTGGCGCATTTAGGCCTAGCCAAGCGTCCTTTCAACTCCGCATTTAAAAGGCGCGTAACGCGGTTGGTTGGTTGGTAGGCTGTCGCGGCATATGGTCGACCAGTTTGACCCAAATGGTAAAGCGTCCTTCTTATCTGCGCCTGTTTCTGACACCGAAGAGAGACGTACGAGCGGATGGAGACGCCAGTCTTGAACCAACGTAGAAAAACAAGAACTACGAAGAAAACGACCGAGACAGCGAGCCAGGGCTGGGGGCAAAGACATAGCCAGAAGCAGAAGCGCAAGGGCGGTGGGACGAATGAAAAAGGGTCGCGAAGGAGGAGAGAAGCGAAGGGAAGAAAAAAAAGACGAAAGAGAAGCGGAGAAGAAGCAGAAAGAAGGAGGAGGGTTTTAGGGGCCAAGGCAGAGAACGAGTCGGAGCTCGTTTTACCACGATGCAACTCGATCGCGCGTTCGAGTCCTTCCTTTTTGAACGTGTGTCTACGTACCGCAACGAAGTTCGCTATTCAGACGCGGAACGTCGGATCGTCTTCCGCACCGTCAAGTGGAAACAGAAAGCTACGCGAAGAGAAGAAAAGGTGAAGTTGCCTGTCTGGGGCTGTAGGCAAGCAGCGGATGCGGTGGAACACGTCGGCCTGCATAACAGTTAAATCTCGAATGTGCTGTAATTGTATTGATTTGTAACCGCGAGGAACCTATCCCACGACATACCGATTGGCCCGGCGTCGCAGACATTTCCAATTGTATTCGGATCGGTGAACTGGAAACGGGGGGGGGTGGGGGTGAACGCGCCGTTGCATAATGCACTCTTTGTCCCGAAGATACGCGCAATTAGCGCGTCGAATCGAGGCCTGATTTTCTTTTTTTTTTTTTTTCTTTTTTTTCCAATTTCGTTTCCCTTGCAACGAAGCTCGAGAGGCTTCCTGTCAGAGCTAACCACACACAGAGCACGATTCTTTATCGCGATAATCTCCGTTTCACGGATACTCGGTTACGTTCCAACTGGAACGAGTCGTGGAATTTCTTGAAAATTTGTTTGAACTCGAGCAGGGCGAACCTAACCCGAACCCGACCGCGCGCAAAGTATTCTCTCGAAATTAATTTAGATTCCGTGACGCAAGAATTTCAAAGTTTTTTCCAGACAGAAACAAGTCGCGGCCCGATGAGTTTTGTCGAGCATGGTATACGTTTTCGCAAACTACCAACCGCGAAAAAGCTCGTCAACGTTGCGATTGAAAATTTCACAGCAAACTACCCGTAGAATCGTCGTCTTCCGCACCGTCAGGCGTGAAACGTAAGACGCGGCGAGAAAGGACGAACGAAGCGACTGCGATGGACGGAATACCGCATTTGCAATTTGTCCGAGAGAGTCGACGAGGTCAGGCCTGCTTTCCCGAACGACCCGTTCCCGCGTGCGTTTATCCGCGGACGCCAACTATGCGCAGCCACGACCCTGACGCAAGGGTTGCCCGATCGTTAACCATTTTACCGCGTTCATCGACCACTGACAAAGACGCGTCATCCTCGAACAGACGCGAAAAACGATGCGGCCGGATATCGGTGCACCGGTTGAGATCGCGAACCACGTCCGGTGCCAAAATCATTCGCGGAACGTCCCGATCTTGGATCGCAATTTCCCTGTTTTAACGATCGGAGTAACGACTCGCTTGGAAAGCCGCCACGAAGTAAAAAGAATTCCGATAGCCTAGAATGCGATGGATTTTTAAAGAGAGCAACGTCCATTAGTCGAAAACGAATTAGCATCGAAATCTATTCAGCCATTTGCGAGATAAAGCATCGGAGAATATAAACGGCATAGGGTATATCGCGATCGAGGGAGAATAATTTCGTGAGAACTGCGTAAAATTTTCGATACAGCCGGTTGAAAGGAGAATATTAAAAATTTGATTACCAACGAAGCGGGTCAAAGTGCGAGGAACAAAACGAAAAATACAAAAGAGAGACGGCACGGTTGATTTCTAGCTACTTCGTTTCCCAGAATCCATTTTGCAGCGTATAAGCGCATTACTTTTTTCCCAGGTTATTTCGCGGCAACCCCGATTATGTGCCGGCACATTGTATAAATCCTTCTCTTGGCGCGGCTAAATAGCATTTCGTTTCATACGGAACTCTGCTCGTCGAATACTTCCGTGCTCGAGCGTAATTTATTAAAAAATACCTCTGGTGAATCGATGATATCCTCGCGCAACGAACTGACCGATCGAAAACCGCTACACTGTATTTCGTTTTACCACCCCCAGGGCATCGAGCTCGATGCGATTTATCGTTGATCCCCCTTAACGAGCTTCCGATAAACGAAGGAAATTCGCGTCAGCGATGAAAACGTTTGGTAATCCAGGATCTCCGCCGATCCATCCGTCCACTTCTTTTCCTTTTTCATTTTTCGTCCAAAACCGTCTCTGTTTCGTTGGATAAACGTTCCCTTCGAACCCCAGCGACGATCCAGCGAATTTCACGACCGTTTTGTTTCTCCAACCTAGGCCGAAATGCGTGCCGTTCAATGCTCCGTTCCCATCCAACGAATATTCCGAAACTTTTGTCCCGAAAAAGTTGGAAGCAAGTAATTATAGCGTCGGCCCGGGCGAGGTCGAGCAACTCCCCCGAATCGATAACGTATCGGTCGAAAAGAAGAGGAAACCAAATGGAGGCAGCGTCGACCTTAACATCGAAATCGCATGTCGCGAGCTTGTTTAACGTCGAAACCGAGTTCGCCTTTCGCAGATTGCCTCGATTGTCCCGATCGTCTCGACGTTTCTGCATGCCAGCTCGAGAAAAAGGAGGAGAAAATCGACAAGAAAAATGGCCGGCTGTTTCGCAAGCGCACGAGAATCGCTCGATGCGTACTCGCGTTATCGCGATTTCCCAATGAGAAACAACCCAACAACGAGGCGCGGCTGTTTCAACCGTTTGAATCGCGAAACCGCGGAACGAATGCGTGTCCTGTTCCGCGTTCGACCAACGCGTTTCCATTCCCTGTCTCGGAAGTAAACCTGTTTTTGTTAAATCCCTAGGAAACTTTTGAATCACCGTGTACATTACCGTGAACTAGAATACGCGAAGCGAATATCGTGTGGGTGGTAATGGTGGTAGCAAACGGTAGCGATGATGGTGGTAGTAGGAGTGGTGGTGGTGGTGGTCGTCGTCGTTGGTGAATAAGTATGACAGTGAACTTTATTATGCACGTCGAAGCCCGAGCAGGGCTGTCACGCGAGTTGGGATAGCGGCGGTAGCGACACGCGAGCCTATTTCAATGGTAATAAGCCGGCGACCAATCATTGAGTATGCTAAATATGTATATGCACGGTAGAGAGCCGCGTCCTTCTCTCTTTCCCTTTCCCAACCTCTCTCTCTCTCTCTCTCTCTCCCATTCTCTTCGCCTCTCTGTCGCAATAGAGACGTGCCAATCAATTAGCGACGTAGCTTGCCTCTCGATGCTTGCAGCGGAAGCACTGGGGACGATGCTCTGCAGAGGACCAATGGGATTGACGCAAACCGCGGTTGCATTCTAAACAGCTAGCGATGTCTCCACGGTCTCCGTGGAATTGCGCTATGGCAGTGCGTCCCTAAAATCTCGATGCGAAACGTCAGAGAGATTTTGGCACGCGTATTCGCTTATTCGTTGCTCGCTACTCGCTGCTCGCTTCGCGTTGCTCACCGCGGTCGTAAGATATTTTTTTTTTTTTATTTCCGTAAAAGCATAATTCAACCAAGATGAAATTTCGTCTTCGTTCGTGGTTTCCAAGCAAGAACAATTCCAGGCAGAACAACGATGCGCGTAAGGAGGATTGCTGTATGACAATAACGGCCGTTAGTTATACTCGCGTCCTAACATAATCGGTTCTGTGCAGCCAACTTTCTCGACGATAGGGAGAGAGATCTTGATAATTAGTACCTACCTATCTACTACCGAGCTTTCCTTCTCTCTCTCTCTCTCTCTCTCTCTCTCTCTCTCTCTTCTACCCTTATGCGGTGTCAGAAATGAACGGAGACCCACATACAAGGCAAGTTTGCAGGGCTGTATAAAGCGGCGGCTTGCTTGGAAGGAGACCGTAAAACGGGGATGCCGAGCTACCAGAGCGTCGCTAATTAGGCCAAGATTTTAAGCTGACGAATCTTTATGGGGGTTGGAGCCCGCTTCTCCTTCGAGTTCCATTCGTATGTTTACAGATAACACCCTTGTTATTTGAAACGAAGCTCTAACGAAGAGAAAGCGACAAGGAAGATCGTCTAGAAAATCGTAAACGAATTCGTTAAGATTCGGTTGAGACCGACCTCTCGACGGTCTAGAATAGAGTTGAAATTTTAGTACGTTTCTTTCGATCAAAGTTGCGAGCAAACCATAAACGCAAGTAACCAATCTCGCAGAAAATGGACCGAATCTGTCGAGAAGTCTGAGCATTAATCTCTCAGAGAATAACCGTCTTCTTGGCAACAGGTAACAGTTGTGGATGATACCGACGTTGGGTGTTCGAAATAATCAGCTCGAGTTTCGAAACTTCGGTCTGATCTGTATAGCTAATTTTCAGAAGGCACGGCCAGCGTCAGGGTGTACATTGTCGTAGATCTGACATAGCTTCCGGGTTTCCATCCGATAATGAGACGGTGCAATTCTAAAGAATGTTCTACGCTCCACCCCCGGCTATAATGGCGTGTTTACGACAATTTTCGTTAACGGTTACGATAAGCCTGCTCTCCCTTTGCAATTATTTTTTTCTTTTATCTCGTCGCTTTTTCAGACGCTCTGTATGCATTCTTCTCGAATATCGCGATGATCGGGAACCATATCTGCGCGTTCGGTATTCGACGAATGGAACGATATGTGAGAAAAAAGAAATAAATTCGCGTCCAATTCTTTACCATAGTCCTTCGACGAACGAATGGCGAGTGCGCACGCTTTAAGATTCTAGCATTCTCCAGTTCGAGATAAACCGGAAACAGTATGAAATGATGCGAGGAAAAAAATAATATAACGGCGTGAAAAAAAAAGCAGAAGGAAAGAAAGAAAGAAAGAAAATAGAGACCACCCGAAAGATAGGGTGACGCCGCGAAATAAAGCTAAGCCCATTTATATCCGTAAAAAGCGAGACGACAAGAACTGGGATCGAAAACGGAGTAGGGTAGTCGAGGGGAAGAACGGTGGAGCTAGGACGGAACGAGAGAGAGAGAATTAATTTTATTAAACGTTACCCACCAGCAATTGCAGTGGGGTGTAACGCCAGTCCCGTTTGTTCCAGGAGGTAATAAACGCCGCTTTCATCCGCGAGATGTTGTGAAGTTATTGTCCCCCCACCATCCTTTGGTTCTTCCTCTAACCCCGTCCTCCTTTCTTCCTTGATCTCGTCTCGGATGCTACTCGCCTCGGTGTACACGGGATTCGCAAAAATGATTTACGATCGCCTCGGATCTGTCGGGTTCGGCCTCTGTACGTGTGCTCGTGCACAGAGTACGCGCTCTCGCTTGCGCGTAGGTGTGCGGAAGGTCGCACAGTCTCGAGACTTTAGAAGGACGCAATGGCAAAAGAGGATTGCGATCTGAATGGGTTACACAGCGTGGCGTGCTTTACAGCCGCGTAATACGAGAATTTATCGCGCGTATTATATATAGGACGGTTGCCGGAAATCGGTAGGGCGAGGAGAACGTCTTTTATTATTGGCTAGAAAAGTCTGTTGTATCGGTGCGCCACCCAAGCACCGCCCAACTCCTAGCTTTTGTCAATGCTTTCGAGTTTTGGTCCTCGATGATCAATGTTATTCCCTTGGTTTCCTGCGACGACGCCATATTTCCTTGCGTTACGAGAACACCAACCACTCGTCCTGACGGATTCTGCCATTCAACTCCCAACTATTCGCCTCTGTTATTTTCAATTTCTATTCGGATAAGAGATAAGTTTGTCGAGTAAACAAGCTCGCGCAAATCTTCGAGTCTGTTTTTCATAATTAACACGCTCGAGATGAAATTTGCAGACTCCGTTCCGAGAAGGCTTGCCAAACAGAGGCCAATGTCTATCGCGAGAAGAAGCAACCTCGATGGTAGAACGAACACCGGGTATGCCTCGGGTTTCGACCGGAAACGCAGGAAGTAGTGGATCGTGGATTATGGATCGCGGAGCGACGATGGCAAGGACCGCTTCAGCTCTTGCAGCTGAAATACCGCGGTGAACCAGCGTTCGCAATCAACCAGCGAAGGCATCCATGGCAAAGGCAGTGCGGGAAAACTGAATACCGAACGTCAAACTCGCCGTTCTTCCCCCTTTCTGCTCATCGTCCATGACCTCTCCCTATATTCGGTTCCTTTGATGCAGACGTAATCTCTTCTGTCCTTGGCAACCAGCCTCCGCGAGTACAGCGGGCTACCTTTGTCCGGTTCGCACAGACGCTACCCAACGATTGCGCCAGACGTTTTTGAGGTAATTGAATAGGAGAATGGGAAAAGTGTGGAGCGAATGCTGCACGAAATACAGTCTGGTACACTCCACGATAAGCGAGACTCGTTTCGAATAATTAAACCTAACCGAAACGGAGACGTCGGAAAATGTGGTATAAAATGAAAATGCATGGAGCCACTGCTACGAAATACAATCCCGGCGAGATGGGATTAAAGACAGACACAATTTCGTTGGAACGAAAGCGTAACGCTTGGCGCGATCAAGGAAGAGAAGTTTGGCGATCAACCGGCGTCAGTCATATCTGTTAATTATCGGTGGAAAATGAAATTGCTTCGACCGATTAGGTAAGTCGAAGCACGAAACTTCCGCGTTCCCTTCCACTGGACATGAGACGAACGCGAGCAACGACGAGCAACGACGAGCAACGACGAGCAAGAGAACCAAGCCGGCAAATTCGTTTCGGCGTTATCGTAAACTTCGATCTGTGATTATTTCAGGATAACCCCAGCAGGATTACTTGCAGCGAAGCAACTCGAAAGGAATATTCGAGGGATTAGAAGCTCTGACGAGCACGGGTCGTTCCTACGATACTTCGGACCGTATGTAAGCGAGCATATACCGTCGAATCGCTTTCGAAGCTTATCGTATCCGCGTTTCCATCCAAAAAGTTCTCCCATAAATATAGAGCGGCGATCCTCGAACGGTGGTGTGTGGCCACTTGGAGCGAGAACGGTCAAGGAAATGGAAGATCGAAAAATATTTCGTGGGTTTCGGGAACGATCCGGATCCAATTCCACCTGTATCGGACCTACTTTTCGCAAAATGTTATCGCGACGGCATTACCGATGGATTCGTCGGCCCGAAAGAATCAAAACGGGACGTATTTCCGGTAACAAAATTTTCACGGTTCCGTTTAACCGAAACGCGGTAAACTACTCCGCGCGGTCGTATCGTACGATCTAAAAAGCTCGGACCGTCGGTCGAAGAACGATAGGAAAGAACGTTAGTCGGAGTGAACGAAGTAGAAAGCAGAGTATGCGGGTATAATTGGAATGCGAAAGAAAGGAGGGAAACAGGACCGATTGAAAAATCTGGTTAGCAACCGCGCGCTAATTGTGGCGAATCGATCGATCGATCGACAGGTCGACCGGTCGCGATGACCCAACGAAAGCACTCCAACGACCGACAAAAGCTGCATCGCTTTGAGAAGTGCATCGGTTCGTGGTGCGGCGTAAAATTCTAGTTTCACGGCTCGATGGGGAAAAAATTGTATCAGAGAACGCGCTTCTGCGACCAGGAAAACCGGCCGTTCCGTCGATAAGGGGAGAATTCAAAATGAAGCGAATCGAGCAGAGCCAAGCAAACAACGCCTTGGAAAACTTTGATTACCGTCAAAGCGACCTCGTTATCGAATCCGTGAACCAGCGCGGTGCACCGTACGTTTTTTCTTTCTCTCGAAACGAGGCGCGAACAGAGGCCTACAGGGAACGACGGTCTCGTTTGCCGACACAACTTTTTCAGAAAGAAACGAAGCACTCTCGAAATTACAATCGTGGGACAACCGGCAAAAAGAGGACCGAGTGGAACACTGCCACGGGGGAAAAACTGTTTACACACAGGGAAAGCAATCGACAGGGCAACGAACCGACCATTTTTCCCCCCAACATGGTTCTTTTTATTCAATGCAAACGCCAAGTTATTAAAACGCTCCAACTAAACCGAACCGCGTGTGTAAAAAATATCGATGGCTGAGCAGAACACGCGGCGGTCTTATTAAATCACGATTAGTCGAAAAGTTAGTGGCTGGAAAAACTCGAAAACTCGAAAACTCGAAAACTCGAAAACTTGAAATCTCGAAATCTCGTCAAGTGCGTTCTTTGTAACGCAATATTTGCGAGGCACGCCAAGGCACGGCACGGCGCGGTGAATTTTGTCTTTTCAAGTGTAAAATACTCGATGCGATGAAAGTGGTGGGGAAAAAAAGAGGCTTTAGGCCATACGAAACGGAGAAAAAGGAAAGGTGGCAACAACAGCGATAAGACTGGGAACGGGTTTTACCGAGCGGAGTGCAATGGAAGAAGGAAGATGGAAATATGGTGTTGGTCGGGGGGCGATGCTTTAAAAACGGTTGCAAGTGTAATGCCGCGACGAGAATTATTGTACGGCCGGCATTACAGCTACCGTGTTATTACCTTCGATGCTCGTCGGCGCGCGAGTCGAATGATCGAGCGAACGACGGTGGAGCGACAAAGGGAGAGAGATGGTCCGCGAATATTAACGCCACGATTTGGCTGGCATAACGCTTAACGTCGTTTTCCTACCGTCCAAACGGTCCCATTCTATCCGGCCATTGTCGTCCAAATCGACGACACCTGTCACGACGCATCAACCATTTACAAATAGAGAAACGGAGAGAGAAAGAGGCAGATAAAAGGTCTCTCTTGTCCCAAACTGAAAGAAACCTTTGCTCTCTACACGTCTCTGAGAACTAATTCGATACCACTGTATGTACCACTGGAAAAGTGAAATTTCCTAAAGGCGACCGTTGGAACGTTCAACTAGAGGGAATCGAGTTGTTGGCACGTTTGTCGAAAATAGAAGGAGAACTAGAACTCACTTTGCAAAAGCGGTCTCGAATTTCCACCGATGACCTCCCGACTATCTGTCGAGCTGTTCCACGTTTCGGGCTCGGCCAATTCCCCGATTCGCTCGATCCGACAACGACGGTATTCCTTTTCCGGTGGCGAAACGTAACAAACAGAAACTCCTTCGGACCGATAAAGCGCGAATTTATTTTTCCGAGCTTTCCCTTTCATTTTTTTTTTCCAACCAACTGCGATCGCGAGCTCCGTCGGGAATTCGTGGACGCGTGAAAGGAATGCCGACCAGCAACGCGCAAACTGATTGGCAGTGCGCTTAACGTCGTTCAGCCGCCACTCAAACGTCCACGAATTTCCCGGTCAATTAGGGTGTACGAATAGGCGCGTGACTAAAATTTTGTCATTCGATGGATACCGGCCATCGCGTCAGGCTTATCGTTCTAATTAATAGATAAAACG
This sequence comes from Ctenoplectra terminalis, assembly GCA_019453375.1. Taxonomy (NCBI): domain Eukaryota; kingdom Metazoa; phylum Arthropoda; class Insecta; order Hymenoptera; family Apidae; genus Ctenoplectra; species Ctenoplectra terminalis. The sequence continues at coordinate 145,038 of SMSQ01025576.1, read as the reverse complement.
TTATAAAAATCTATCTCCGCGGAGGCATTGTTTCGCTCAAGGTTTGTACCGCTCGTTCGTTCGTTCGTTCGTTCGTTGTATCCCATTCTTCTGGATGGAGCAAAATTTTTTACCGCGCGCGATTTCGTAACCCTGGAGAAATTGTGAGCACGATAACGATTGGTTGGCTTCCGAAACAGCTATCGTCCTAATTATCGGCTCATTGTTCGCATCGGTGATCAAAGGTTTAGCGCGACGCGAGATCGGTCGGGTGTTACATGGAGTGTATGTCAGGGTCGTCGCCGCGAAGGTACCCTTTCTTGCAATACCGGCGTGGCCTGAACGAGGTAACGAGCTTAATGTAAAATTTAAATGCCTTAAAAGCGATATTAGTGGTGCGCTAGCAGCCAGTATCACAGCCGACTGTACGTTTAATGCAATTTTCCCGTCGCTCAAACCATACGGGTCAAAACATTGCCGTCCAGTCTGACGATAACCACGGAATTAATCGCGTTATCGTTAATAACTTCCATTGTTATTAATTATTATTACCACGTTCAGTCTGAATCGGCTGCGGGAATCGAAGCGTTGAAACTGCACGGAAATTTTCGAGAAGTTATTATTGAAATTGTTCCGATGGACCGCCGCCGCGTCGTGATCCCAATGTTACAAATAAATCCAGTTCAAATAATCGGCCCGTTTCAAAATTTACCACAGAGCTGTTTCTGCTCGATATATTTTCGTCTTGCGGGAATTAAAAAGTTCACGTCCCACTCTGAAAACGAAATTCATTCCGAACGGATTGACGAATCCGGCCTTACCGTGCTTTTTGGACAAACGGTACGTGTAAAAAAAACTGAAAAACCAAAATATTCGGGAACCGGTACGATGTAACGATTTTCGCGATGAATCGAAACGTTGCTGGAAACGAGGAGAAAAGTCGCGTAGGCAGGAGGAAATCGCAAACGTGCGGCCAATGCGAGTGCCGCGCCGTGCCGCATCGGTGATGCGGTATGCAATCACGACGGTAATGAGAGCTGTTAATTATGAAATCCCATAATTAAATTAAATGTACTCGTCTACGTGTCGCGCGTGGCTCTTTTGGCGGTCGTAAAACCAGCGATAATTTGTACCTAGAACGAGTTACGTGTTGTCGTTCGCGGCGAACGTAGCGACCGCGGTCGGTCCCGCGTTTGCCGAAACGAAGGACCGTTTGTATTGTTAAATTGCACGAATCGATGCGCCATCGTACGTTTTGCCTGTAATTAACGGTTAATCTGTCGACTCCATTGATCGCTTCGATCCCTCATGGACGAACGGCCAATGGTAAATGACCATCGATTCTCTGCTCGTAATAACTCTGACCAATCTGATCGGAATTTCTTCGTTTTCAATGTCGCAACATCGTTCGATCGCGTACCCCGGATCCAGCTGTCGACTGCTAATTTCAATTTCAATTCGACGGACGGACGAGAATAAATGGACGATTAAAAAGGAAAGATGAAGCCCCTCCCTCCTTCGTTCCTTACCGTATTTATCCGACACCGTTCTCGCAAGGCGACAGCGCTCGAAACGTACTCGGAACAATTAACCCATTGGATGCCGATCGTCGTGGCAAGGGTGTGGTAGCCCTCGGAATAACTGTACACCAGGGTGTGGTTCTGCGACACCCGAGACAAAAATAGGAGGGGAGTACCATTAAGAAGATGAGAATTTATTATCGCGTGGAACGCTGCGGGTATTTCGGAAACGTTCCAGGCCGAAGCACCCTGCGGTTCCAATTGCTTTCGTCCGATTCAACATCGAGACACGAAAGAGTAGCAAGATACTCGTTCGAGGATCATCGACGTCTTTCACCGTTCCCAGTACGTCGTAGGAACGTCGACGAGTCGTTAAAAATTGACTCGATTAAGCGGAACGCGAACCAGCGATTTAACGGTGTTTTATCTCGAGTTCGCACGGTTATCTGGCAGCAAGAATTCGCGGAACGTCATTGCGAAATAACGCGGTGAAAGTATAGTCGAGGAGATAAATAGCGGTACGGGTATGAATAACACCTCGTGTCTCTTGTTTCTCGAAACCTAACTATTGCACGTAATTATCGACTAAACCGTACCAATCGATTTTCCGTCGATGTAGTCGCGCAACCGATCCGGTGAACGGATGAAAATGAAACGACAAAGAGGTAACGTTCCAACGAATCTATCGAAACGAAAATCGATTCGTTCTCCTTTACAGAATAAGTAGCAACGGGAAAACGAAGGTGGACCAGGAAAAGAGTGAAAAACGACAGGACAAGACGAAGATGGCGTCGATAGCTTCCCGATTGCACCTGACGTTATAATCGAACCCTTTAGATTTGTATTCGTCGTCGCGACGTTGCCGTGCGCAACCGACCCAACACAAAGGAACACTCGAGGCAGTAAGGTTCTGGAATCTTCGGAATGTGGCGAATTTCATTCGCACAATTTCTACTAATTGTCGCTTTCGCTTCCGGCAACGGGCTCAAGTTTCTCGAGCAGCACCCTTCCAAAGGTATTAAGCCCTCTGTCCTTTATTCAGGCTCGAAAAGGATTTGTGAATTCCTTGCGGAAGACTTAGCCGTGTTCCTTCTAATAAAGCGAAGCGTCACGGTGGGAAATCGAGGCACCAACCTCCCCTTAATCGGAAAAATGTAATTTTTGAACACCAGGAATCGTTTTAGTCCTTTTTTTTCGACACGTGTCGTCACGTGTCGTCGCGTATCCCACGTATACGAAATTTCAACCAAACCAATAAATCTGGAACTTTCTCGTAAGTTTCACCGTTCCAAGGCGACCGAACTAATCCTGTCTGAAAACCCGAGGTTTTCTACAAATGCTTCTCATGCTTCTCCGTTCAGCAACGAGCTCGTGTTTCTCTCGCTCGGTCNCGTTTGCCGAAACGAAGGACCGTTTGTATTGTTAAATTGCACGAATCGATGCGCCATCGTACGTTTTGCCTGTAATTAACGGTTAATCTGTCGACTCCATTGATCGCTTCGATCCCTCATGGACGAACGGCCAATGGTAAATGACCATCGATTCTCTGCTCGTAATAACTCTGACCAATCTGATCGGAATTTCTTCGTTTTCAATGTCGCAACATCGTTCGATCGCGTACCCCGGATCCAGCTGTCGACTGCTAATTTCAATTTCAATTCGACGGACGGACGAGAATAAATGGACGATTAAAAAGGAAAGATGAAGCCCCTCCCTCCTTCGTTCCTTACCGTATTTATCCGACACCGTTCTCGCAAGGCGACAGCGCTCGAAACGTACTCGGAACAATTAACCCATTGGATGCCGATCGTCGTGGCAAGGGTGTGGTAGCCCTCGGAATAACTGTACACCGGGGTGTGGTTCTGCGACACCCGAGACAAAAATAGGAGGGGAGTACCATTAAGAAGATGAGAATTTATTATCGCGTGGAACGCTGCGGGTATTTCGGAAACGTTCCAGGCCGAAGCACCCTGCGGTTCCAATTGCTTTCGTCCGATTCAACATCGAGACACGAAAGAGTAGCAAGATACTCGTTCGAGGATCATCGACGTCTTTCACCGTTCCCAGTACGTCGTAGGAACGTCGACGAGTCGTTAAAAATTGACTCGATTAAGCGGAACGCGAACCAGCGATTTAACGGTGTTTTATCTCGAGTTCGCACGGTTATCTGGCAGCAAGAATTCGCGGAACGTCATTGCGAAATAACGCGGTGAAAGTATAGTCGAGGAGATAAATAGCGGTACGGGTATGAATAACACCTCGTGTCTCTTGTTTCTCGAAACCTAACTATTGCACGTAATTATCGACTAAACCGTACCAATCGATTTTCCGTCGATGTAGTCGCGCAACCGATCCGGTGAACGGATGAAAATGAAACGACAAAGAGGTAACGTTCCAACGAATCTATCGAAACGAAAATCGATTCGTTCTCCTTTACAGAATAAGTAGCAACGGGAAAACGAAGGTGGACCAGGAAAAGAGTGAAAAACGACAGGACAAGACGAAGATGGCGTCGATAGCTTCCCGATTGCACCTGACGTTATAATCGAACCCTTTAGATTTGTATTCGTCGTCGCGACGTTGCCGTGCGCAACCGACCCAACACAAAGGAACACTCGAGGCAGTAAGGTTCTGGAATCTTCGGAATGTGGCGAATTTCATTCGCACAATTTCTACTAATTGTCGCTTTCGCTTCCGGCAACGGGCTCAAGTTTCTCGAGCAGCACCCTTCCAAAGGTATTAAGCCCTCTGTCCTTTATTCAGGCTCGAAAAGGATTTGTGAATTCCTTGCGGAAGACTTAGCCGTGTTCCTTCTAATAAAGCGAAGCGTCACGGTGGGAAATCGAGGCACCAACCTCCCCTTAATCGGAAAAATGTAATTTTTGAACACCAGGAATCGTTTTAGTCCTTTTTTTTCGACACGTGTCGTCACGTGTCGTCGCGTATCCCACGTATACGAAATTTCAGCCAAACCAATAAATCTGGAACTTTCTCGTAAGTTTCACCGTTCCAAGGCGACCGAACTAATCCTGTCTGAAAACCCGAGGTTTTCTACAAATGCTTCTCATGCTTCTCCGTTCAGCAACGAGCTCGTGTTTCTCTCGCTCGGTCGCAATTCATAGCAATTCATAGCAATTCATAGCAATTCATAGCAATTCATAGCAATTCATAGCAATTCATAGCAATTACAACAAATTAGCCAAATTGCCCGCACAACCGACTCGACATTCAGTGTTTCAAGGTAAACAAAGACCTTACCTGCGACTAAACAATTACGAATTAAGCGGTGCAACACGGTCGAAGCAGGTCGATGTAGGGTGGAGAGAGGGATTTCCGAGATCGGGAATGTATGCGCGGAATATCGTCGCGTTTCGTGTAACATTCGTGTATCGATTGCCTGTCCTCGAAGCGAAACCGAACGGAAGGAAACGAAAGGGAACGAAAGGGAACGAAAAGGAACGGAATGGTACGGAAGCAAGAAACTGGTAGCGAAACTGAGGACGACTGCGAAATCTCGTATCTACGCTCGTAAAAGCGCCAATAGTTGCACGCTACAAATATTATTGATACGTTTAGCGGTCTCCGGTAGAGGAATATTATCGCGCGATAATTGCCGCGCGAATTGGTACCATTTGCTTACCCGATTAAATTTACCATCGATCTGAATAGGCGAGCAACGAGCTCTCGTGATTCGAACGAAGACACGAAGCTACGTCGAGGAGCTGAGTCGAGAGGAGATAAGAAGGGAAGGGAAGAGATGACGGGGCCAGACGAAACGAAACGAAACGAAACGAAACGAAACGAAGTTGAAAGAGCAGAGAACGGGTTAAGTGGAAATTATACCGTGGAAAACGAACGAGCTGAAAGAGAGCGAAACGAGAAAACGCGTGACTTTAAGTCAAACGGCCGTTTAATGAAGATCCGCTACAGTTTCGAGACGCGTCGTTTCCCGATGTCGATCGGTTTTCGCGTTTAATGGCTCTAATTACAGCGCGTCCTACCTTCCAGGTAATTCTCTGCCAAGTTTCTCTTCATTCGAATCGAGTTTCCATCGAATATCTCGAAATCTGCCTAGCTGAATATCAGGTTCGGGTTAGGTTCGTTTCTCGACCGATCTATAAGCCGACCGCTCCGAAGGAAAATTATTCCTCGAAATTCCCGCTCTGGCCACGATTTCGTAGCGTCGTCGCATCGTAATCGAACGCATCGATGATTCCATGGAAAATCCAACGGGGTGTAACAAAATAAAAACTCGATCTCGAAGCATCGATCGAAAGAGAATAAAGAAAAAAAGAAAAATAGAAAAATAGAGATTGCTCCTAGCCCGGTTTCGTTCTCGCTCCAGAATCCCATCCAGAAATCTCTCTGGTATCGATCCACCGACTGTATTCTAGGTCGGTTTTCTCTTTACGGATAACAACGGAAATGCAAATAGTCGTTTCATTCCGGACGAACAAGTCTCCGAGTCTGCGGAACCGGAAACGCAAGCTTCACCCCAGTAACGAAATATGTCCGCGCCATTATTCGAAATCATTGCTCGATTCAAGAACAAGTTGCTTCTTTACGGGTGTAATCGTATTTCAGGCCGGTTCGGTGGTAGTTTCGTTACCGTGCGGCTGAATACGAAATATTTCTCGAGTTTAGTCAGACGTCTTCCTTTGTTCCCCTTTTCCTGGCCATCGCGACTGTAAGAACAGAGAGGGAACAGTTTTTACATCGCAGCACGTTTAATTCGAGACGCGCGCACCGTCGACGTTGAAAAACAGACGTTGCAAATGGTCGTGACATCGGGTATCTTCTTAACTCGGTCCGCGGACCGTCGACCGCCTCTCGCGATTACGTTCCCATCGATGTTATCGCTTTTATTATCGACCAGGAACACGCGAAGCGCTCTCTTGGACCTTTCTCGTGGACAGCGTCCAAGATAAGAAACAAGGATCGAATCGACCCGTTTTCTCCGACAGGTATTCAGTTTCGAACTAAATTTATAAAGCACTCTGCACATCCTCCAACGGCAAAAATCCAAGCAACTCTCATATCCGAATGATCGGAGAAGCTCGGTTTACGCGCACCAATCTACGGTGCACCCTGAAATTAAACGGAGGGGTTGACTGGCGTGAAAAGCGAAAGAGAGTGACCAACCATCGAGCGGTGGTATCTTCTTAATTCCATCCAACATCCCTAGCCGCAGCTTCGTCCTCTCGCGCGTAATTACATTCCCGATGATGTTATCAGTTTTATTGCCGGAGCTAGAATGGTTAGAGGGTGGTTAGGAGGGTACGAGAGAGCAACGAGAGACGCAAAGGGAGACCGAGCAAAGGTATCGCGAATGGAGTAAGGGATAGAAACGCAGGGAGAAGAGGTGGGTGCACAAGGGTGGCAAAAGACAGGAGAGGGAGCACGACATCTACCGTTGCCACGAGGAAATTTGACTTTCAGATTGGGGTTGTGCGAGCCAACGGACAAAGGGAGAAAGCAGGAGGACTGGGTGGCGGGGTGAACACGAGGAACCCTAGCAAGAGTCGTTGTGTGTGCCAAGTCGACGTTCGTGTGTCGGAGGAAGAGAATGTGTGCTAGAAAAGGGGAGAGGTGATTCAGCACGATAGAGATGGGAGTACTGCACTCGGGTCGTTAGAGCTCCTAATGAGACCTCCTTTCTCTCTCTCTCTCTCTCTCTCTTTCTCTCTCTCCCTTCTGCTCGTTGCTCCTACTCCTCCTTCTCCTTCTCCACCTTCGATTCGTCTCTCTTTCTCTCTCCTTTGCCCGCTATCCAGCAACACCCCTCCTCAGACTTCAACCCCCTTCGCGTCCGTTCAGGCTCAACGTCCCAGTTGCGCGTCTCGAAGACGCGCACCGTGGACCCTCTGGCCGCGGCAACGACCGCATCTTTATTCCGACGCGGCGACGAACGAACAGCCGTAACGTAATCGCGCAGTTAAGGGAGCTCGTTCTCGCTACGGACCCGCTCCTCGGTCGACCATCATCCTTCTACTCGTTGCGCCGTCCGCTTTTTTCCGACAACTCGCCATCGCGAAACGAGCCTTCCGACGATTCTTCGGAACTAACGAGCGTGAATGGTCGAAACGAAGCCGCACTTTTAATTCACCGCCTCCTAACGATACTCGCGAGCTCCTCCACGCTTCTATATTTTACTTTATCGCCGTTACGCGATAACCCGGTTCGACCGCGAGATATTACGATTCGTCGCTGCGCTAATTAACCACCAGAAATTCGTGTTTCGTTATCTTATCCTCGCGTCCTCGCGTTTCCACCTTTCTCTTCTCTTTCGAGTAGATCCATCCGAGACCATCCAGCCTTATCGAACTGTCGTAAGTAAAAGCAGTGCCGAGGAAGAGAACTTCTCCTTTTGATTCGTAGACCAAAAACCGTGGCGCATAATTACTCGGAATCGCAACGGAACGTCTTGTCGCTTGTTTAATTATTAGCCCTATCGGTGACCACGAATGCCTATTATCTCAGAACAGGTAATCCCAGCGACAGATTAATTGCCACGAGTGCATAGCACACGCTACAGGGCGACGCGTGCCCATCACCCTCTCCGCTCTCTCACCTGTAATTACGAACTGCAGGACCATGCGCGTTTGCACTGATCTTGACTTATCGGGTCATAGCCGCAGACCAGTGCGACTCAACCGCGCTGTGTCAGCTGACGTATTTATTTTACGCGAAGGAAGCAACAAAGATTCGCGCGATATCTTTATTAATCGCGTTACGGCGCTAGAGAAATGTGCGCGCCACGAACGGAAACAGGTAATACGAGGACAGCCACCCCTTTTCGGAAGAAACGGAAGAAATAAAAAGTGCTCGCTCACCCCAAAAATCCTGGTCGATCAGAATCAAGAGCGGACAACGCATCGCGTTATCGTCGTTTCGACGTAAAAGCGAAAAGCGGTGTCGAGTTGCCAGGATTCCGTTCTGCCCTGTAATCGACGCCTAGTCAAAGTACCCTGACACACCGTAATTGCACACCGACCGTACCGAGGAATAATCCTCGAGGAAAAATCCGAAACAACGACCACGGATTCGTTTATAAATACTAGCATCGAACGCGGAACAATCGGGTCATCGAGCATCGAACTCGACAGAACCTCGGATCGATTGGATATTGAAATTTCGAGATCGATATAATCGCGATACTGTACATAGTCGAGGATTTTCGTAACAATCTCTGTACAAAATCGCGTCGTTTCCCGGGGTGAAATTTTCTTATTACCGGCCCCAATTTCCCGACAGAATTTAATCATGTATCGGCTCAGCCAATTTGTTCTCTAAATTAACTTCTAACGATATTCGTTCGCCCGAGCAAATACGCTCAATGGTTCGACCATAGCGCGACTATAATATCTGTTTCATTTTCGATTATATACGCCACAGCGGGACTGTTGCTGCCCATGATCTTTCTACGAAATATATAGTTCGTTGCATTTCAATATTCGAGCGGAAACCGATGGACGTTACGGTCCCAAAAACCGATTTCGTTGGCCTGCGTGTAATCGACCAGTATCCGCGCGTCACGCGAAAACCAACATGTTATCGCATTTGCATAATACGACTGTTCGGATATCGTCCAAGCAACGTTACCGGAACCAACAAACTTCGTGGCTCGTTGCAAAAGAAACTGAAATTGTAACGCCGAGACGTCTTCGTCGATTAAACGCGCCTTGTTTTCCATCGAGAACGAACCAGCCTACGAAAAAAGAGTTCGCTCGATGCGAGAATCTCAGTCGAGTCGCGGGCACGTTCCTCGCACGAATCGCAGACGTATTCCAGACATGTTCCGCGGCTTTCAACCTTGTTACGGTTATGTAACAACAGTTCCTCAACGCGAAAACAAGTCGGCTCGAGTTGTGGGGAGGGATGTAAAGGAGCCAGGGGAAGGGATGAAAAGCGCGAAACTTTTCAAGTATCGTCCAATCATTAAACTGGTGGTACGTATGTGTGCGAATGTCTCGGTGCTTGTAGAAAACCAGGACACAGGGAGTGTCCACAACGAAGAATCCGTGTGAAATTGTGCAAGGCTGTTCGACCAGTCTACATCCCCTACATCCCCTACATCCCGTCGGTGAATTTCATTCCGCGTATATACACACCAAACGCAAACTGATCTCCCTTTCCACGATCCGACAAAAAAGAAACCAAAGATCGAAATTGTTCGTTACGCTGGTTTATTCCAACGCTCTATAAATTCGATTCCTGCTCCATTATCGCACTCGGTTAACGCGTTCGTTCGGACGTAACCATCCTCGACGGTTAAGGGTTCGAGAGAGCAGAACAGATGATCGAGCGCGTTCACGTTTCAAGTTGACTTTAAGAAGTTTACGGGAATATCCGAATCGTTTGCTCGGGTGCTGGAATTGTTTCGCGATGCTAATGTTAAACCATTGGTTAAACCTCAAAAGCAAATTATCGTATACGTTGGTTTTGTTTCGTGCGCGCACCGTTGCCCACTCGAGGTCCCACCGTTCCGGATCCAACTCCAATATCTCGCTGCAATATTTTTCCGATTCTCCGCGACGCAACAACGATCGATATTTCCATTCTAGGGTATCCGACTGCTAGAAATCGATCGCTGGTCGGCCTCTTACCCCTTGCTACGCCAGCTTAAAACTCTGGTTATTGTTGCTGCAGGATTCCCCTTCCCCTCTTTGGGAGGAGGGAAAAGGGAGGACGCGCGAGCATCGATCGAGGACGCCTCATCGATCTCTTCAATTTAAAAAGGCCCCCGACGAGGGTGCAGCGTGTGGTGTCAGAGAGCGTAGCGGGACGGTAGGTTACATCGACGAAATTCCCAGTGGTCGACGCGCGCCACTGTACAACACACGCTTCGGATACGAAGGGTGACGCACACGTATGTATTGTCAGCTCGCATCGTACGCGCGCATACATGCATATTCACACGACAGCAAAGTGCCACACCCTCCAACGTAGGATTTACACACGTACGCAACGCCACAACCATCGCGTTGCACCACCATGCGGTCTGACCGAGGCTAGACGTAAAGGGGGAATACCAGAGACAGAGAGACAGAGAGACATAGAGACACGGAGACACGGAACCATAGAGACGGTCCAACAAAGAGAGAACCGAGAGACGATGGGGTATACGGCATCGAGAGGGGTCCGAGAGAGGAACTCTACGCGTTGAAACTTTGCGGTGTAGTTAAACTCCGCTGTTTGCTATTTGCTATTTGCTATTTACCATTTGCCGGGAACGTACGAAATTCATCTGTCGCGAGCACACGCATCGATGCCAATCGATACGGGTCGATCACTTTTCGAAACCGTGCGACTCCTCTCGTTTCGGCCTTGTCCCCTGCCCCCAAAACCTTTGGTGTTCGTAAGACTCCAAGCTTTCCAAGTTGATAGATCAAGGAACGAAGTAGAACCGGCATCGTACCTATCCGCTACCCTTCTTTTTTTCAATTAATCATCAAGTTCGATCGGTTCTCCGATCTCTTGTTTTGTATTCGTTCAGGTTTCACGTCGAAACTTTTCGATAGTAATCGATGGACGGTGTGACAGAAAGCCACTGGAATTCAATTTCTTACCCAAAACGAGGGATACGAAAACCGAATTTTAGGATTTCAGCCGTATCCAGCCTTCTAGTATTTGCGTACCAAGTTCATTCGAAACGGAACAGGCTGCCATCGGATACCCGGGTGGTGATCGCGTCACGTGTTTAGAGGTCGACCATCCTTTTTCGGAATTCATTCGTAGTATTGATCCCTCTGATACTACGATATATTCCCATTGATCAGACGAGATTGCGTTGAAGAAAAGGGAGAGATGGACGGACGGCGAGAGGAACGAGAGAAACGAGAAACCGAGCGATGGATCAATGGCGGGAAGGAGAACAAAATGAAATACGCGAAAGTTTGTCGAATACAGCTGCAGCTGCACAACTTTGCCGCACGATGTTGCTAGCGCAGCTGCGCAACCCCTCTAC
>SMSQ01025576.1:9469-133063 GCA_019453375.1 Ctenoplectra terminalis | reverse complement strand
AATTAAAAATTAAAAATTGAAAATTGAAAATTGAAAATTTACACACAAATTCTGGGTGGCAAGAGAACTGCTACTTTCGCAGCTGTTTTGCCTACGATCGTGGAACGTAGAAAATTATAACGCGCTACCAAATTTTCAGCCCGAGGTTTCATCCTCCTGTTCTCTGGTCCCGGTATTTATACATATTCGCGTCCAGCGTAATCGAGAAAAACTAGCGGACAACGAGAAATCTTTGCAAATAATCGACCAAGCGGATTAATCCCAATTTGTTCCAACGAGAGGTATGTATTACACGTGCATGGTTACGCGAGTCTGGACCAATTCGAAGCGGACAATTTTCGTGCTGTTGCACAAAATGGCGCCCGCGAGGAAAATGGCAGCGACAAACAGATGGAGCAAACGTTGGTATTTTCGTGCTTTCAGCGAGAAGACTGTACATCGATTTCTCGTAACTCGTAAACCAACGAGATGGAACACTGTTCACAACTTTGGATGCAGTTGTATCTGTACAGAAAGAACGGAAATTGGAACTTGACATCCTTTTGCTCGAAATGCTGTTCATTCGTCTAGACTCTGCTAAAAGCGATTCAAATTCGGAACCTTCTAGGAAACGTAAAGTCGCAAAAAAAAAGAAAAGAAAAAAAAAAAAATAATAATACTTCCAGCCGGATTAAAGAGAACTGGACCATCGATTACCGTTCAATTAACTCGCAAGAAAAGTTTTTATTCGACCTGGTTAAACGTTCTCTCCGCATTGAAAGAAATATAACAACTAAAATACAAATAACGTCATTTTTCTCTAGTCGGGTTCATACCGAACAACGTTCGTATCGTTTTTTAAAGCGGTCGGCATTACGTGCACGATCAGATAAGAATGTATGTTTTAATTAATGTGTCCACGAGAGTGGATATCTCGGGTCAGTGACGTCATCGACCTAGTGCTGGTCGGAGCACCCAGTCCTTTGAGCCAATAATTTCAAAGGGACAGTGGTTCGGTATACGCATGGCGCCCTATCGTTGCGCCAAGCATTTATTTCGACGACCCTCTTAGTTGGCTTAGTCGGGGTTAATTCCAGGGGCACAGGAACCTCGGATGATTCGGAATGCATGCGTCATCTATTCTTCGCGCTATTATACTGCAACCGTATATACCGTGTAAAAAGAACGAATCCACGCTACAGCGATCCAATGAAAATTTGATGGGCTGAGAAAATATACGAGTGTTTCGAGGCATTAAATTCCCGTTGAGCGCTGGAGTTACAGCGAGATTATTTTTATCTTTCCCCGGAACGTCCAAAGAAACGTAATCATCCTGCCTGGAGAAGTTAATTAAGTCTGTAATTTCATTATTTCTTTGAAAATCGATCGATGCGGACGGAAAAAAATTCGAAGAGGGAGGGACCGATTTTCACGAGACCGCCTCGCGTACCAGCACGATTAATTTTATCCGCGTGTATCGTCCGGGGCGCCAGAGACACGGTCTCGTCGATCGAATTAAAAAAAAAAACAAATTATCCGTGCAACTAATTGTAAGTATCTTGACGCGTGTAAGATTATTCCGCGCACGTGTTACTCCTGACGATACGATTTTCCTACAAATTTTTCTCGAGCCACCCCGCCCTGCCTATCCCGTAGTCGATATTTGTAAACTCGAGTGCATCTGGAATATAAAATCTCGGGAATACGAGCGCGACTCGAAATCACTTTTACCCACGAATTCAGGTAACGTACTCTGAAACGTAATATATGTTTATACGGCATACAGGTTCCCACTTTGCTTGCGTGTATAAGCAAGTGGATGGAACTGTCGATTGTTCCTTTTTCGGAGTATTCGCGCATACGGAATTCGCGTCACTAAACGTCGCCTTCTAACCCTCTATTCGATAAACGATTTCGATTTTTCCAGGTTAAGCATCGAAAAACAATTGAAGCAGGGACAAACAACGGAACAGCCAAGGTGACGAGGACAACCGAAATCAGCTCTTTCGTTCTTTTTTTTTTTTTTTTTTTACTTTCTTTCTTTCGACGATTATGAAATTTTTGTACCCGGTGGTCGAATAAAAGTTCCATCGAACGGATTTACGATTGCGATGCGACCGTTTTCGACGAGCTTCGATGTATTTGAAAAGCGCATACAAGTGAACAGTGTCGGACGAGTTTTGAGCGCGATGCACGCTGAACGAAATCCAATCGACACTGACAACGCCGAAGTCAAATATTTAAACGAAGTTCCGTGTGGGTCGAGTTTTAACCTCCCTAAAAATGTCATTAATCCATGTTTAACTTTGATTAATTCGCGGAACGGTCTGTTTCGCTTTTTTGAATGGTGCTCCCTCGATTTCACGCACTCATTGCGCAAACCAAGGTCGATCGTTTAACGGTCCGGATGAAAATGAAAATAAAAATTAAAAAAAAAAGAAAAAAAGAAAAAAAAATACACTCACTTACAGCGAATTCACGACGCTGCATAATTAAGCGATTCGGTAGCGGGAAATTATAAAATTTCCCGTTAAATAATAACGGACTTCGTCAAAATGTTATTACCGCGCTGCTTTATAAATTAAAATTGAAAATATTTGCAAGAAGTAAAGAGAAGAAAAATGTTGACGGTTAACGAGCCGAAATACAAATTGAATCCTGTAGCGATCGTTAATAATAATTTAAAGACAGCGTGACCGAACGACCGAGAGCCATTGACCCTACTTCGTGCCACTGCTCGGCCCTTGCCAAATATTTACACCGACCCTAACACGCCTGACGTCGTGAACTAATACCTTACCCTGTAATTAGCGCACGCCGTGCTTCGGAGACTGATAATTATGCACCGAGGCGGTGCAACGACGTCGTTCGTATACACCGCGGGAACCCTCGAGTATGTAACCGCCATTAACAGTACATCAGAGTCGCTACACGGTTCCACCGGCAGAATTTCACTCTTTGAGTTGGAGGGAAAAGAAGAGAGCGAAAAAAGAAAGAAGCGCGTTGCGACGAAACGTTTCCTTTCCACGAGAATCCATGCGACGCGTTTCGTTCAATTCAACTCTACGAGTAAGAAAATGGAAATGCATCTATGCAACACGCGCAGAGAAAATGAAAAAGACATTTACTCGAAGAAGATACTCCTCGCAATTTGAAACGATAACAAACCTCCCTGGAACGATCCTCCATTCGACTAACAGCTTTTTTATTTATACGAACCGTTAAAGCTCACCGACGCCAATTGTTCGCGCGATGTTCGATACGAACGATAAATCTCCTCGAAAATATTGGCGAACGTCGATCTTGCTTGCCAAAACTCGGTCAGAGAGAATAAAATACAAAAAGACGTGGGAAGGATAAAATGATAAAAAATTTTTTAAATACAAAAAAACAAGCGGAAACGAAAACTATCGGACGAATTAAAATTTTCGGGAAGGCGCGATCACAGGCGAAAAAAAAAAAAATTCTTTCGTAAACAAGAATGCGGTGAAACTAGTTTGATTCTAATTCGGAAACTATTCCTCGAGGGATGTTTCTGGGACAATACGAAGTTTCTACGACAGGCGAAACCTGGAAAACCTGGAAAACCTGGAAAACCTGGAGACGAAAAAGAGAAAATTCGGAAACGATTTGGCACCAAGGCTGGCCTGGTTTCGTTCGACTTTCAATTGTCCTCGTCGCCGATGGCAAAGCGCACCACGAAAGAAAGACAAAAAGAGGGTCGAACTTGCACTTTTTTTTCTGCCACGTGTCCAAACGGATCGCGAACCAATAAGTCAGTATAACAGTTTCCAGTTCGGGATGGCTACAAAGTGAAACTTATGTTCAGGCTTTGTCCGGAGATCGAACGATTCGAATGAGATGAAAACAACAAAAAGTAACGAGTAAAAATGGAAAATTCTGTCCGGCCTCCGTTTCATTGGAGATGCCTGTCGGCAAAGCAAATGGACGATACTCGCGTCTCGGACGCAATTTCTGAAATTGCTAATAAAACTGACGCTACGTCGACGTTCTCTGTGCGATGTGTATAGAAACAAACGCGAACCGTCTGTACGCTCGTAACGACGGTTCGTCGATGGAATAACTGATTGGTCCGCGATATCGTACTTTTGTCCGAGTGGCGTCGACAGAGCTTGCTCGTTTAACGCCACGCGCCATGAAATACTGCACGCTTCGAGACATTTTTGCAACCCAAGATGTATCCTCGAAACTGTACCAATTGAATTTCGAATTGGATCTCAGCGAACCGTCGAATCGATCGAACCAACTGCTGCGAAACGTAGGAAACGTAGGAAACGTAGGAAAACGGACCAGATTCTTTTGTCCTCGCAAAATTTATAGAAACCACATCGTAAACTGCATTCGACCAGTGTGTTTGAACGACGGTAGCAACAATTCTTGGTTAACTCAAATACGTTTACCGATTGACGAACAATACATTGGCCGCGTTTATTATTAAGCGTTTGTCATCAAATTTTGTACAGAGCAATGATTTTACTTCTCATACACGCGTGACGAATCTCCCCGCTGTTTGACGAGACCGCTACAGATTTTCTGGAAATTATACGCCTAACGAGATTGAGTTTTTTCTCTTCTTTTCTTTTATATCGGTAAATTCACCAACTCAACTCTCAGCAAACTTTTCGACAAAGGTACGATAAAAGGATGTACGTACAGCGAGTGATTTTAAAATTTATCGATATACACGCGGAAATATTCTCCAAGGTAAAAAGAAAAAGAAATACGATAGCGTAGATTCTTTTGATAAGTTTTCAAACGGTTGATAACTACGAATCGTGCACGCATCCTACAGTGACTGTACATTCTCGGATTTCCGAACGCGTTATACGTAATAAACCAAAACTGTACCGTAAGAGAAACCAATAATATTTTAACCCTTTGTGTTGGCAATTTAATCCACAAAGTTCTATCATAATATAATATAATTACTTAGAAAGAATATTTACCAAAGATGGTGCGATACAAATTATGGCCATCGATTTCATAATTAAATCTCGTTTCACGATCGTTCTCGGCTTTTTTCAACTTTGCAAACAAAACGAATTCCGTTCTGCGGAAAATATAGGATGGGACGAAGGGATTAATAATCTGTTGCACAGAAAGTCGCTCTGTGAGCTATAAAAATGGCGCACGGCTCGATCCGTCCGATGTTTTTGATGCTGAATAGCGGACCATTTCCGAACGATCGTGAAACTCTCGATGCGTGATGCCAATGATCCAATAGCAATTAGCCGGCTAACGACACTCGTCAAATTGACCCTCCCCTATCTCGTAGCGATTCATTTTTATTAAAACGATTGCATTTAAAGCGCTGTTGCTTTTTCCCCTTCGAGATCGATGAACCCTTTCAGCGTCCACTCAAGCATACCCCAAAAGTCAAACGTAAGGAGAATCGGAGCTAAAAAGGCAGAAGAAGCGGAATAAGAAGAAAGAGAAGATAACGGACAAACGAGAAGAAAAAAGGCGAATAAGGAGATGGTCGTAAGAGGCGCACGTGCTCGGACAGCGCGGCGCAGATGCTACGTTCTTGAAGCGTTAAGTACACGCCACTATTTTCCGTAGGATTAAAGTCGGAAACGAAAGAAAATCGCGGGAAAAAAGGATGAAATTGGTTGCACGGAGCGCACTCGGGAAGGGGCGAGAAGCTCGAAAGGAGAGTCACCGGTAGGATTCTACGAGGGCAATGTGTGGCCGCGGTGGCAACGTGACCGGAAATACCATCGGCAAGCTTTTGTTACGCGCTATATGCTTATTAGCGCGTCCAACGTCGACCGAATGGACTTTCTCGCAAGCCTGAGTTGCTAATTTCCCAAATAACTGAGAATTTAACTCGAAGTGCTGGTTCAAAACTCCCGACCAACTTTTAAATACGCGCTAGACAGAAAGCTGAACAAAAAAAAAACAAAAAAAAAAACAAAAATTCTAGTTACCTTCTAACTGCCAGTCCGCGTTCCGTTCGTGAAAAATATGAGTTCGCTCGTACGCCGCATGTTGATTTCGCCAAATTAAATTCATCGCGAATACTGCCTTTTAAATTTTACGACGCGATTAATATCCTTCTCGCGGTGGACCAAGCATTCGCAACATGCCGACCAGACCACGGTACATTTTAAAAACGCAGCGTCAAAATTCATCGAGTTGCACGTATATACGCACGGTAAATTTTTTATTTCTAGATTCGTGATATTAATAAAACGCACCGCTAACTAATTAACAGACTCTTTAAATCCGTCGTTTTAAGGGGAAAAAATAATGAAATCCATAAACGTCGAAGCGAACATTCGGATTATGCGATACTCGTTCGATTAGGCGTTCGTCGGTATAGATACCGGTATTTGCGTTGATTTTCCGAGGGTGAATATCGCGAGGAGTAAAGATCAGGACGCAAACTATTCGAATACGTAACGCGTACATAGCATGCCCTTCGAAAACTATGCTCTATTTCCAATTAAGGAGTCATTGTTCCCCACGGAACGTTCATGGCCGTGGCATTACAGTCGCTCGTCGATAGTTTCGTTTGCGTTCGCGTTCGCGTTTGCGTTTGCGTTTGCGGCTGCGTTCCTGAAGAGCAACGTGCGTGGAGAACGATAGCGGTACCTTCGTTTATCCCACAGTCGTACAATTTGCATGATGAGACAGTAAAGCCGGATTGGGCCGACTCGCCCTGAGAACGGACCCTTCCTCCTTCCATTCCCTACCCTTCCTCTCTCTTCTCTTACTTTCTTTTCCCCTCCCAGTTTCATCTCTTTCATACTCTCTTTCATCGTTCCGTAGCAGCCCTATCTCTCTTCTCTCTTCTCTTCGCTTCCTAGCTCGCAGCCGTACATTCGTTATCTCCCTCTGGGCGCATAGCTTTTCCATAATCTCTCTCAACTGTTCTGCCTCCCGGAAGAGACAGGGACAGATATATGTGTTCGCGGTACCACGAGAAAGTCGTAAACGGGGGTTGGGAGATGGGAATGGCGCAGGGCCACGAGAGAACGACAAAATTCTATCGACGCTCGATGCATCGCCGACACCCATCTACGAACGCGATATTGGAAATCGAGCAACAGAGAAGAACTCGTTGACACGCGGATAAGTCGACGCGAGCGACCTTTCTTTCTCGATAATTGCAATACCGTTGGAAAATTAATTTCAAGGTTTCTTTAAAAGTATCCGAACATTTTGAAGCCAAAGTACGCACCTATCGATCTTTCCAGCTCGCCCAGTGGTAAACCCTGTCCCTATTAGGGGACGCCAAACGAACTTTGACTTGGGAAAATGCAGCGTTGTCCGTCGACGCGTCTCTCTAAAAGTCGAAAAAGAGGAGAGAATGCCAGCCCAGAGGGATTGCAAATGGATCGTTGCTTAACGCGATTTCGCGCGTAAGGGTCAGTGCGCGAAAGAACAGAAAGGGAGGCCAGCCGCGAAATAATGCATCGAACATCGTTCGGTCAAAGGGAACAAGTACAACGCGCGGAATTATAGCGCGTTCGAGTAATGGTCGAATTCGAAAGAAACTAATACGGAACTAGTAGCGCGAGGCTCAACGTGGAGAGAGCTAGAACGGTGGATTAAATTAAGTGGATTACCAAAACGAAGAGGGAGATGGGCGAAAATACGGGACGACTCCCAGCGAATATACACTCTCCATCCGACATAGGGGAAGATATTGGAAATGGCAATCGAACATTGTGGTAAGCGGTATGAACTCACACCACTTTTGTCCCTAAATTCCTACCACCGTATTACTCGGTGGTTCTGAGACGGCGAGTCGTGCCGGAACAGATGGACAACGATGACACCTCGAAGCACCTCGAAGCACCTCGAAACACCTCGAAATACCACGGTCTACGCGAGTTTTGTTCCGATCCTGCACGCTTTCGTGCCTCTTGGCATGCAGGTAGCGGATGACCATACCTTAGGGGAGGAGGAAAACAAATGTGCTCCGGCCTGTTTCAATAATGGAAACCATCGCGGTTATTTGCCCCGACCATTTTAGCGTTTGGCACGAGTAACGACGAGACAGGTGAAACGACACGCTTGTTTCCTATTATACGGTTATGCCTACGATCGTTTCTGGCTCGTACAACGACGAATCTTGGAAAAGGAAAGAAATCTGATAGAAACGTAACAACCAATCGAACGTTTCGCTATTATTTAGGAATACGTAACTTTAAAAAATTGTCAGGTTCCATTGGTTGGATTGGAAAAAAAAAGACACATTAACGTCTCGAATCTGATTCTATTCTCCGGACGGTTCAGAACTACCCAAGTTTATCTACTCGAGGTATCTATAGACGTTGAAGTAGTTTTCTCAAAGGATTCAGCATGGCTGATAAATTCTCAACGGGCCAAAGTCGGACAACAGTCTGAGTCGTGTTATTCTCAACTCCACTTGAGCCAAGATGGTCAAGACAATCGCGTAACTTTCCAGCTGCTGCTGCACGAGAAAAGTTCAAAACTATACCGAAACTTTTTCGACCCAATGAAGACGTTTCCTGCATTTAACGAATGATTCATTCAATTTTCTAACCAACACTTTCTACGTATACGTATCGATATAAATACAGAGAACCAAGCAAGGATTAGATCGACAAAGACGCACCCGATAAGTTTGCCGTGTAACATATTTATCTTGGGATTCGAGACTACACGATGCAGCCCCGTTTTTCTCAACATCGAGTCACTGTGACGCGAGCAAAAAGAAAGAGAAAGACATCAGGTGAGAGGATAGGAGAAGCTAAAGTAGAAAAAATAAGAGAGGAAGAACGAAATAAAAACCGGTGATCCTGAAAATGTCGGAATCGTCTTGGTCGGTAGCATCATCATCGTTGCGCGTGCATAACTTCGTGCTCTCTTGGCTGTGCCAGCAGCCGGCAAGGTATTGATCGGCTGAACCCACGAGGACCACATGGCGACTCCAACTTCGTGCGACTTCGTGCGAAACCGACACCCCTCGTGCCTAACATGGCGCCCGTAGGCGGTCACGTGGTCGCCACCCCCTCACCCACACAACTACCTCTAACACAGCGGGCGCACTAGCCACCACAAGGGATATATGATGCAGCCACCAATTCGTCTCTCTCACTCTATCCCACTCTCTCTCTATCTCTATTTCTATCTCTATTTCTATCTCTATTTCTATCTCTTTCACTCCCGCTCTCGTTTCCTCGTTTCCCTGTCTCGCCGACCGTGTCCTCTTCAGAGACCGCTTAAATATTTGCACAACAAGATTCAATGATATTACACAAAAATTCTGACCGCATCGAGATAATGAAAAAAGTGTACGTTCGTTTACCGTTCGCGCCATTTCGCATTGAGAAAATGATACTTTTCTTGCTTAAGAATACGACGTTTCTGAACAATAAAATTCTGTCATTTTTCATGTGTACTTTAAGACAGTTCCAAGGCAGAAACACCGGTAGTTTTGTCACTCGAGTCGCACGGTTCGTTTCTCTTCTGCAAAACGATCCGACGACCAAACGGATCTCAAGTCCGTAGCCAATTCACCGACTTTGTTTCTCGACTCGTTTTTCGTCGGAACCGTGACTCGTTGCTTCTTTTCCACGAATTACCCTCGTATCTCTATACGATTTTAAGCCGGTGCGTCTAGAGGGTTGGAAAACTGTGCAGCTGTTTAACACGTTGAGTAACATTTCGTCCAAGTAACGAGCCAGCTTTTAACCACTTCCCAAAACTTTAGTTTAATTAATGAAACAAAAGGAAACCTAAAATTTTGACCGTTAGGGCGTCCAACAGTTTTCCGGTGTTAACGATAATACGTACTCCGAATGGAGTTTTCGTGCTCCAATTGAAAGCACGGAATCGCGAGTATTACCTTAAGTATTAATCGTGTTTAGAAGCGATCAAATTTCCTTTGGAACGCGGTTAAATAATTCGATATCTGGGTTCGGCCCTGTGCATCTTTTTTTCACACCGTCCCACACTCGCTCTTATCCTTTCTTTCTTTACTTTCTTACGTGCCGTTCTTGACTCGGAGCAGCATCTCTGCAATCCTATAGGGATGCACACACGGCCGTTCGATCGTAGGTATATCGGACATCTTAAGCCACGATATTAGGAGGATGCGACGATAGAGAAAGAGCGAGCAAGGCGACAGAATCAGGGGAGAACAGCAGAAATGCAGACACAGAAGGTCGACGCAAAGGGAGAAAGAAAGTTAAAGGGGAAAGCTAGGTAGGGAGGAAGAGAGAGAGAGAGAGAGAGAGAGAGAGAGATTTCCGAGAGCCAATGGTGCCCGACTCCAAGTACCCTCCGGACACCCTCCATTTGTCCCTACCATTCCCTCCCGTAGCCTTCCGTTATCTCACGACTGACGCAATGACCGACACAACAGAAGGGAGACAGAGAAAGAGACAGAGAAAGGACGATCGATCTTTCAGGATGCCAGTCGTACCGACGACCGATTGAAAAGCTTCTGATTCGTGACTCGAGGCGAGAAATCCTGACTTGGAAAAAGGCGAACGGTCAACGAGCTACACAGCTCGATATGAATGGAAGCGATTTTTAAATGCACCGACTGGAGCAGCTCGTTACCGAATGTCTCGTAATTCTTTTCGAACACGTTCCGCCTTTCGATTCGATAGATCGCGTCCGATCGCTATCGTTGCTCTCGGTCGTACAAATTCATAGTATCAATCGTGAAAAACTCATACAAGACTACAGTTTCGCGTCTTTCCAAGCTACGTGACACGACGATAAAAAGAACCACCGTATCACTGGAAGCGATACGAAAAATACGAGATCGGCGAACAAGTGGATAACGAAAAAAAAGACCGGAAATACAACTCGGAATCGGAGCACAAGTCGAACGTTTCATAAATTATCGGATCGATCTTGCAGGATACAAGCCGCCGACATTTTCATTTGCCATTAACAAGATAATTAGACGATTAGAAAGATTTTGAGACTACACGCCACAGTGGACCGTTCGAGACATAAAACACTAGAGCGGTGCACTTATCTATCGTCGTGGCAACGATTATGATAATTATTCTCATTGCAGAATCGGGTATGGTCGTTCAACGGGATCTCTTAAATTTACGACAAACAGGGGAACGATTTTGAATCCTCTCAAAGTTAATTACTCTAATACGCGGTTGCGGTTTCCTATAGAATTTCCATGAAACTCATAGAGGAAGATTAGCGTGGGTCGCGGGCGAGCTTCCCAGGTTAATGGGAAGGTTCCATTAATAGTTGGTAAAAAAAATCGTAATGGAAAAATGATGGTTGGATAAATATCGGAATCGAGTCGATAACGTATGAAGCGTGGCGAAAAAAAGTATTCCACTCGATTCGGAGTTTCCTCGAAAACTCGTCGGAGCTTGTAAGTTTTTGGTGGTCAGTGCGCCCCTTGCGAAAATGCTTCCGTTCTCTAATTAACGTAGGAAAGTGCACGCCGAGAGAAAAGGTTGGTAGAACGAACTTTAAAGTCGTCCTGGGATACCATGTAATCTGTTGGAAAGAACATTTCGAGGCGAAACGTCGACTGCTACGCTTTCTCGACTTTGGAGGAAGAAGTTTAAAGAATATTCGCAAGATTTCCTGACGCCTTTCACGTTCCACCGACACGGCGCACCATCGGCCCGTTTCGAAAAATAATTTATTCCAATTTCAGATCTTTGTCAAACTTTTCGTAACGCGAACAAAATTGATCCCGAAATCGGAGTGGGTCGATCGAAACGATAATAATCGTAAGTTGGCGTAAACTTTTCCGAACGACCGATGGAAAGCTTTTAGAGGTCTTAACGATACTTGGGAAGAGACTAAAAGAGGGCCGACTCAAAAGGAGAAACGAGAAGGAAAGGGGAGGAAAGGGAAGAAAAGGGGAGAAAAGGGGCCGGATAGCGAAGAGAGGGAGAGCCTGGACCAAGTAGACAGAAGCTCCAAGTTTAGAAACGCAATAGAAAGAGAAACGAGACGGGATGGGAAGGAGAACGAGCCACTCGTATTGATCCAACAGATACGCTCGATTAAACCGCAAATTGCAACGGATTGGCGTAAGTTACAACGTACTAAGACTACTAATACCAAGCACGGCGCTTTCACGATGCTGCCGGAAGCTGCTTCGAGGAAGGCGACTGATATTCTACCGACGTGCCTGACTGCGTACGTAACGTGCTCTTCTACGAACACGCGTGTCAGAGTACCGATGAAACAGAGACGAACCAGAGACGAACCAGAGACGAACCAGAGACGAACCAAAGACGAACCGTTGACGCCAACTTTGAAACTATCGGATAAACCTGTACGACAAAAGGTAGGTTTACCCGTTACGGTAATTCCATCAGCTGGGATTTAAGAAATTTAAGAAATCGTATAATCCCTCTAAGAACGGCGAACGTCCAACCAAGAATTCAATTCGAAATTCGATTAAGAACGACTCGACCAAATCCAAATCCACGAACTAAAAGAGCGTATCAACCAATTTATCTGGTGTATCGTGTACACGCGAAAAGAACAGAGAGACGGCCAATGTACGTTCACCAATTACGTCACAGAAAAATCGCGAGCGAAAATCAACAATGGAGAAAAACCGGTGTAATTGAGTTTGTGAAACTTGTTCTCCGAGCAACGAAATGTCACGTACGTTTATCTCCGCCTCTCTTCTTTTTATCTCTGTACACCCCCTTTGCCACTTACTAGCTCTTCCTCTCACCTTAACCTTCCCAACTCCATTCTCAATGGCGTCCTACACTAATTCGTCGTCGCGCTAAATTAATTATACATACACTGGTTCGATTGGATACCGAGGATCGCCTATTTAAGAGATCGTGGTTCACCTTAGCGTGAGATTCGAAACGAATTCGACGATTAGTCGAAGGGCGCGAATAAATGTCCAAGGATCAAGCGGTTGAATAAATCGGAGTAATACGCGGTTTAAACGTTCGAAGAAGCGCAGCGTAAATTATCCTCCTAATGAGTAGAAATTTTTAATGGCCCGTAAAATTGAAAGCTCCTCGCTCGAGTACTGAAATCCAACCGGAGCTGATTCGATTTGTGAAAATCGATTCTTTCTCGGCAAGCTCGCGTACTTGTTGGTACAGAAGTTGTAGGTAGGTATACGTTACTCCGATGATACGATTCCCTCCATTCAATTTCTATATCGTAAATATGTTTCGCAAAAACAACAACCTAATGGTCTCCTACAAGAATCAACTCTATAAACAGTCAATGGAGAAGGGTTGTTTACAGCGTAAACCGTACTTTCCTGGTAGCTATATTACACATAGCCAGGGAATACGCGCTACGTAAAATCTGCGCGTACAGCAATATTTCAAGCGAGGAGCGAACAGTGTTTCCATGTACCTACGTAGGACGGAAATTCGTGTACGTACAATAGTTACTTATGCACAACGCGCAAGATAGTCGTTTCGAATCGATATCGAAGTTGGACGATTATTTTCATTCTCCACGAATATTGTTCTATTTATTTCGAGGATGGTTAGGTTTGATCGGCGAGCACGGCACCCGTTGGACGATTCGAGCTTCGCATTAAACTAGACCGTACTACTAATGGCCCTTTTCGTTCCACCCCATTCGAGTATGCTTGCCCCCCCCCCTCCGTCCCCTAGACTACCGGCTGCCACGCTGCTTTCGGACCTAAATTGATTGGACTGTGAATCGTCCGGTTTGAATTATTCATACTTTGTTCGTCGTTAAACCAATTTCTGTAGCGATCGAATCGAGGAGGAAAAGATCGTCTCGCCACGCGACCCACGGACGAACAACGCCGAGGGACGAAGAGGGGAACGAAAGCCAACGATCGAGGCACGAGAGTCGAATGAAGATGAAAACAAGAGGAGGTATGCACGCAAAACCTGCGACAGCAGGTCAGTTAACTTTGTCGGAGAGAGATCATCGGACGAGCTAGGATGGCATTTAATTTTATCATTCGATCCAATGACGGGGAAAATACCTTTGAGAAGGAAAATAGACAGTACCGCGATACTCTATAGCTTTATCGAGCTACGATGACCCAAAGCAAAGCGGCAGAGAAAAAGAACACCGCAGAGTCCCGTTAACCTCTTTCTCGTTCTCTTTTCCCAGGGCGTCTCGTTATCGACGCTCTTACCTTTCCAGGCGCGATATTTTATATAATTTATAGGTTAAGGACACGCGAATAATTAGGCACGAGTCGTCAACTCGGAGGATCTAATTATAGGACGCGATAAAACCGATTTCCTTCGCGGTGATGAAACGAAAAAGATAGCTTTCAAAGTATCGAGCGGAGGAGAAGATGGAAGAGAAAGAAAAAAGGGAAGAAAAAGAGGGTAAAACGATATCGATACATCGAAACTCCTCTATTCGGTTTGAAACGATGGAATCGATAGAGCGAGTCGAAACAACTTCCTCAACCGACGTACCGCACCGTCCCGTATTAAAAAATTCGTCGAGTTTGGAATCGATAATAAAATCGGCAACTAATCGTCCGATGGCCGGTGGAAAGAGGCGCGTTACGATGCGGATCGTCAGAAATGACGCGAGAGGAACTCCATCCAAGATTCGCGAGGGCAATCGTATTTACGACGTTCCTCGTCCCCTCGCGTGGCCGAGTCAACACCCGCGATAAGAGGACACTTTTACTCGTACTCCAACGAAGAAACCGCGCCCTGTAGCCGCTGCTTTTGACCTTTTGCTTTCCCGGATCGAGCATAGCGAGGGGGATCTTCTCGACAAAAGATTTATGAACCCCTCGGCAATACCAGTATGCTACTTATTCTATCGTCGAGTACACACTCGAGGTTCGCAAAAAATGCGGGGGTG
The DNA here is from genome assembly GCA_019453375.1 of Ctenoplectra terminalis. Taxonomy (NCBI): domain Eukaryota; kingdom Metazoa; phylum Arthropoda; class Insecta; order Hymenoptera; family Apidae; genus Ctenoplectra; species Ctenoplectra terminalis. Next base: position 118,291 of record SMSQ01025576.1, on the reverse strand, counting down.
GTATGTACACGCGAACGATCCTCAAAGAGAAATCTTAAAAAGGGCAGACCTTCGTGTCTCGTATCGAATCAATCGTTTCCAGGCTTACGAGCTGGTACACCTCGCCAATCGTCTAGTATTAATCCGTGCGCGCCCGATTCGCATTCTTTTGCTCCTTCTGACCCGTCTACGAAGAATCTTGCGGTGCTACGAGCCGATATCGATCCGTCTGTTCGCGATGGTCGCGTCGTTTGTACGCTCGCCTGTCTCTGGCAAACTCTTTAAAAGACAAAAGCAAAGGGTGAAGGTTGGCGAAAGCGAATCGCCCTGACAACCACCCACCGACGCTTCTACAGCTGCTACAGCTGCTACACCTGCTACAGTTACGAAAGTGGAATTACGTTTCACGGCTCTCAAACGCGGAGTCAATTGACACGATTCCCAGTAATTTTAGCCAGTGGTTAGAACCGAGGCCAGATTGTACATGCCGAGTCGCGTATACGGTGTGCTGAAATTAATCATAATGCATCCTCATCGACTAGGGGCCGTGGTATGATTGGTCCGTTGCGGTATTCCTGGCTGCCAGATAAAGTTACCGTAATATGGATTAACTACTCCCCGCTATAGCACATATTCCGATCTAACGGTTGCGTTCGACCGATTGTGAGACGTAGTAACGAACTGGTAACCAGCGGTATTATCAACCATACCGGATTCACGGTATCTTTTAACAACGTGTTCGGATAAACGTATATCAGCGTGCAAACGATGCACGCGACTTATCGTTTCGCGCGCGTCTTCGCATCCATTAGCGGCCTTAATTTTTCTATCGGTCCTTCGTCCTCGAATCGGTGTTTATCCATATTCTCGGTTCGTTTTACGCGGACACATCACCGTTATCATCGATCGGTCGAGTCGAGTTTTCACAGAGCAAAGGGAGCGCGAGCAGTTCCACGCCAGCGATCTCCCTTTTATTCCCGTCAGAGAAGCGCGCGGCGCACCATTTCGATTTTTAAACGTCGCGACGCGTCCCCGACGGCGCAGCGCGCGTTCCACTATCCGAGGGCAGCTTGATTTACGACGTTTGAAAAGCGTCCAGATATTTTACCTTTTGAAACGGGAGTCAGGACACGGACGATCGTCAACGACACTCGTGGCCTGCAGGATTCGCGGCGCGGTTTGTTTTCCCATGACCGTTGAAATATCACCGTTTCTCGACGGTTTATACGTTGCGAGGCCAACGATCCGGAAGATAAAAGAGCGCGTGCACCGCGACAAGAATGACCAACGAAATTTGCCGAGAAACATCCATGGATAAAAACTGGGCGACTTCCGAAGCGGCGTAAAGAGGATTTAATTGGCAGGTAATTGGCTAACGATATTACCGCGTATCTCTTGAAAGCCGACCGAGTAAAAATGAACATTAGCGGTCCGTGGAATCGCGATAAACAGCCGTGGAAAATTCAGCGTCAGCGAACCAGGGTCCCTCGCTTAGCCCCCATAACGGCAATATGCATTTCCCGGTGATTACAATTTCGGTTCTGCGGCGTGGTTTTCCCTGTTGTAGAATTAGCAGAAATTCTGGCTCAGTGAGCAAAACAGTGCTGTTCCCGCAATGCCAGTGGCGTATTAATAACACGTGCTTCGTGCAATTTCAATTCCTGCCGCACGTCCCGTCGCACTGCGCCTCGATTCGCACCGCTATTGGAAAATGATACGCCAACGAAATTCGCAACGACCCAACGGGCTTACGTTACGGCCTACCGACATCCTATCTCCCCCATCCAATCGTCTAATAAGAAGTCCCTACTCGTTTATCTACCTATGCGCATACGTTTCTGTCTTCAAACGCTAGCCTACCAACTACATCGAGGTTTCCTCGATTACGTCAAATCGCGCTAAATACGCCGAACCACGCTGAACCATGCTGAACCACACCTGACCAACGTTGCGTCGAAAATTTATCCCCATCATAGTCGAGATACGATCGAGACTAACTTTTGCGAGCGGTGCTTCGTGTCCGCACGTTTTCAAACCCGACGTTAACCTCCTCTCTTCTCCCTCGAGAATTTCTCCATCTATTTTTATCCTTCGACGCGACTCGCTAGACGAGCGTAAAAGAAAGTAAACGTCCAGTTTGTTAACGTTCGATAAACACGAGGCTCAAAGGCGCTCCACCAGGCGGTCGAGTCAATGCCAAATGTTGGGAACTTCATCGATGCGAAATCGATAAGATAAAAAAGAACGCGTGTAAATACGTTTACACGGTTGAAAGATCCGAAAGATCCGAAAGATGAAAAAGATCGAAAAGAAGCAACGTTATCAAGTTTTTTATTTTTATACGCGACAGAGCGTGGCGTGGAGCGTCGCGACGTCTACGTACTTATGCCTATCCGTGTCACGAGAGTGTGTACGGCGTAGAACGACGCGCGTAGAGGCATCCCATGGAACATTGCACTCGCTTCGGAGCAATTTATTTCGTTCTTTCTCCGAGCAAAATATCGTGGAAAGAATGATAGATGTTGGATGTCGGTCGCGAAGCAAGACTATGAAACAAGCGGAGTGCCGTTAAGGTAGAGTGCCTCGAATGTGGGACACTTTGTACTCTTTCGTACTGCTCGTTCTTTTCGATGTTTCGCTCTTGACTGCGCGCTCCTCGCCATCGCCGGTCTTTCTACCCGTTCGATCGTCGTCGACTCGAAAATATCAATAGACCGTTTCCCCACGCTCGTTACTCTTTCGTTACGCCTAGACACTTTGATCCATCACGGTCGCGCAACCGTTAGTTTTTCTCACCTCGGATCTCTTCGTCGAAGCGTCGGAGAATGAAATCGAACCAACCAAATTAATCGAGCAAACGGTTTATCGTCCATCCAACACCACCGGCGTAGATCGCGGACGAGCGCAAACTCGATACGATCGCGAATCCCGGCCACCGTGTTCTTCCAGGAATCATGGTTATATCGCGCGCTTTAATCATTTAAACGAGACACGATAGTCGATACCTTTGTATTCTTTCCTGGTATCCACCTAGGAGGTACAGTTATGTCACCGATTAGGGTTTACAGTCACCGGGTTGCGTATATAGCTCTCCTCTCTAGGGGTGAAACAATACCGAGTGGGGGAAGGTCCATGACCCTGCACCCGGTGCAACTTCCGTTCTGCATCGCCGTGCGACTACTCGACACGCGCTGTCCGAGCACACGAGAATATAAAATTATTTTTTATATCGTAAAATAACCTTGCCAGAACAGCTTTCGCGAGTACATATTTTAATTCTCGTTCGAGCATAACCTGCTGAATAGCCTATCTACCATCGTTCGATCGATAAAGTCTAACCCGAACCTAACCACTGTGACCAAAAAATCAAACGCGTACGATTGCTTGGAACGCGTTATCTTTCACCAATATATCGCCTAGGATTCCAACGAGTAAATATTTTGTCGGCCCGAAAACATCTTTTGGAGGTCGATTCCCGTATATAACTACGCGCAGTGCCATCAACCTTGGTCGATGAAACCCTATCTAACCCCACATGTTGTATCCGCGAGACGGCAACAGCGAACGACGGACGCTTCGAAGTCATCGCGTCGGACACGAGAAACAGCTCGGCTCGAAACGCAAAATGGAAAATAGAAACACTCACCGAGCTGGACGTACATCTTCGGCCTGATGTTTTCCTGCCATGCCGCAAAGACGAAGGTGACAGTGGCGAAGACGCACCAACAGGATAACACCGGGTGCATCCTTGTTTCCAAGATGGTACGCCTCATCTTCTCTCGGATGGTTCAAACGATGCCGGAAACGTGCCAGGATTCGTAGTCTTCTTCGTGAATCACGAAAAAAAGAAAGAACCTCGGTAACTCACGAATACCGCACCAACCACTTTTACTCCCCGTTAAGCACAGGCTCCGACGAAACAGCGGAAGGAGAAAGGACGTGTTTCTATCACTCTCTTTTCCCTCCCTTTCTCTCCACTCACTGCAGCAGAACGTGCGAGGGTGCCGCAGTCACGTGCAGCGTGTTCCTCGTCGCTGTCGCAGTCGTTGTCCTCCAGCTCTGCTCACGCATGTTTCCTTTCGGACGACCGGTTTCCTGATCGCGCACATTCACGAGATCGAACGCGACGTGTTCGCGCGCACTTTGACGAATCCGAAAATCGATCGGAGATCGAAAAGTGATACGGGACGTGTCGGAGAGGGATGGAGAGATGGAGAGATGGAGAGATGGAGAGAGAGAGAGAGAGAGAGAGAGAGAGAGAGAGAGAGAGATAAAAGACGCGTACGTGTACGCGTGTACACGAAAGAAATATCTTGCTACTCGGCGCACACGTAAATATACGATCCTGTGTGTGGTGTGTGTGCGTGTGCGTGTGCGTGTGTGTCTGTCTGTCTGTCTCGATACACCGTGAAATCAGCGGATTGTAAACACAACACAAAACATTTTGCAACCCTCGACGGTCGCCGATACACTGACACTGCGCAGCGGCACGACAGGTGACGCGCGCCCCCTCTCCGCTACGATTCCAACTCCCACTCCGAAAGGAATCGGCCGGTCGTACGCGCAGTCGCGTCGGCTGCGCTGCGCTACGGTTTCTCGTCTGCTCCGAGTCGCGTGTGCGTGATTACGCGCCTCCACCGTACGCACACGTACCTCTTACGCACGTGGGTTGGAGTAAGAGGCACCGGCACAGCGAACAGGGGGCAGTGGATGGAAAAAGGAGACGAAAATCGAGGAGAAAGAGAGAGGTACGCAGGAAACACCGGGCAAGCGCCGATTTTCAACCCCACTACCCCCGCGACACGATCACGCTGCCGTTCTCCTCAAGGTTCTCGTCGTCCTTCTCGTCCTCGTCGTCCTCCTCGTCCTCGTCGTCGTCACTCTGCTCGTCGTCGTCGTTGTTGATATCTCGCCGACGCTACTGCAGCGCCGCCAATCTGCAAAGAGAAAAAGAAAAGCGGAGCTCGTTATTTGTTCGAGGTTCGAAGATATTTTTTCGACGGTAGATAAGCACGGAATGCATCGATTACGAATGAAACCGGTGTTTCATGCTAACGCGTTCCAAGGATTCATCCAACAGTTCTTACAGCAGATTTTTTTTCTCCGTAGTAACAACCGTGCTATTATGTATCCACCTAATCTCTATGCTTCGCCAACGTATTGTAATTGTTTCAAAATTTAGACGGTCTAAAATCTGAACAAAAAGAAATTTAAATTAACTCCGATACGCCGGCAAAAGTCCTTTTAATTATCACGTTGTTCCTTACTCTTTTTTTCATCGGACCGTTTGGCATTATTTCTTCGCTTGAATTTTAGCCGAAACGTTTGAGCCAGCACTGATTTTAGCACGTTTTATTTGCACAAGGGTGCTGAGAGGGCGTAATAAACGCGTGGCTAACGATCACCTCGTTACGTCACCCGCGTATACAAAGTTTTGTGGATGTTCGTGAAAAGATGGCCTCCCATCGTGTCGGGAAACATTAAAACGCCGTGTTTGTTTAATAAAGGCTCCGACCAAAGTTTTCATTTCGGGGAAAAAAAGATTATTCGGTACAGTCGAGTCGTGTTCAAATTATTTCTTCGCGCCAGAAAAATTACCGAACGTCACGGTTCGTCGAGACCCGTGAAATTTTCTGCGACGATCAAAAATTGTCGGATAAACTGAAGCTGATCGAAAAATTGTTCTGGCGTTCGCAGCAACGCAGCAACGATTCCCACGAACATCGGCGACTGTTTGGAAAATTATTCTTATAGTTATCCGCATCCGGCAATCGTTGTGACGTCGACGACGTTGGCGCTGTTCATTGATTTGCTGAATTAAAAGTAGCAGGGCGTACATCGAACCCCTAATTCGTATGCCAGTGATCGATCGTGTGTGCAGCAGAGAGTACGCCGTGGTCAGAGTGTGATACGTTTGGCAAGGGCGTCGCTTTACCTGTACGTACGACGGTATGCTACATGCCCACCTTTAAACGTTATTCGATTGGAACGATCACCGATGCGAGGGAATAATGGACGACGATTCAACGCGACCAATGAAATATTAATAAAAAGAAAAAGGAGTGCCAATCTTTTGCTAACAGCTGAATAAGCTGAATAAACTAACGCCCAAAAAGAATAAAATGTTACGGATCGATGCGTCGAAAACGCGTTGTAAAATACCGATCGATATCGAACGATAGCTTCCGATTCATCTCCGAAAGAACTGTCTCGAAGGTACGCTCGACAAGGTGACATTGGATCATTCGCTGGCGAATTGGAAAACGCGAAGCCCACTTTACGTGTCGCGTCGAAAGAGCTTTTATTCCTCACAGTTGTTGCTTAAAAGTCATGCACCGTGTACAGACACGATCAAAGGCGATGGAAGGAAAGACGTTCTCCGAAAGGGTACGAAACGGTACGTACAAGGATCCCATCGAAGGGATCCCATCGAAGAGAGTCAAAATCGTCCCTCGAGACCAACTTTGTCCAAAACGACTATCTTCTGCTTAACGTTACGCAACTCGCGTTTTCTAGCTCGAAAAGCGTCGCTGGCAATCCGCGTCGCTGCGATGTTGAAAGACGAGAGAGAAAAAGGATTGATGTTCGATCGACCGAAGATATTCTGGTAGAAGAGAATACACTTAGCGGGATATATCTAGACAAAAGAATCCCCTGACAAAAGATGCAACCTAATTCGAATTTCTTTTCAAAATATTTTAATAATCACCGAATATGCGAGCTCCTCTGTGCGGGTTTAGATATTCTATCGTAGATTCGTTAACGGGTACGTGTATTTGATTAAATTTTGCGAGTAATATATTCCAATTACGGTGGTAGCCGGTAAATGATACGAGGTACCGGGCACATCTTTATCGGTTTTTTCGCACAATGAGCTTTTTCATTGCACGCATTTCCATTTTCTACGAAACAGGCAGAAGTTAAACGTGTTTGCCCGATGACATAGAAAATCTAAATAAAAAGAATAAAAACCTACAAAATCGTACCACAGGAGTGCTTTCCGCCGAGTCGATTTTTGGCCCGGTGAACAGCGACGAGAGAAAAGAGGAAGTAGAAAGTAGGAAGGAGGAAGAAGGAAAGAATACCGACGGTCTGTCCGTGTTTCCAGAAAAAGAAAGGCTACCGAGAGGAGAAGAGAACGAAGGGGAGTCGATAACCGAACAACGGGGAAAATCCCGATGAAAAACGCGTGGAAAACGCGGATACGTTTCTCTGGCAGTCGTCACGAAGGGTGAGAGAGGGCAAAAGTCGCGGCAGCAGCAGCGAGCCGAGCGATCGAAGGGCGTGGAACAAAACCCAATTAAGTCCGTCGAAGTCCAACTTCCGTCGGGTCGTTACATGAAAAACATTTTCTGGGTGAAACTGGTTAGGCCATTTAAGCTGAGTTCGCGTATACCATCGACCTACCGTCGTTGAATACCAGTTTAAAAATGGGGGAAAAAAAGGAAAAAAGGAAAAATGGAAAAAAGAAAAAAAAATAAAGAGAGAGAGGAAAAAGATTGCGCAGGAAAAACGTTTGTTGGATGGTTAGGCTCGTTCGAACAAAGTTCGGGTACGACGAAAGAATTGCAAATTCCTCGTAGAAAAGAGGTCAGAGGGACCAAAAATTTATCGTTTCGATCGAACCGCGTAAAATATTTAACCGAGATTAAAGCCCGTCGAATTCCTTTTCTTTAAACGAACATCGAAACCACTCTTCGTTTGATAATATTTCAATTATCGGTTACTATTGCAGAGAGAACCGTTGTTGCAAGAACTCATCTAGAATTTATACAAAACGCTTTTAACGCGAATTATAAGCGTCCAAGGTTCGTTTCAAAATTAACGAAACATATTTAACACGCGAACCCGTTAACAAACTTTAATTTCATAAAATAAAGTCCCTCGATATCGTTTAAACGATCAATGTTACGCGTCAAAAATCGTTAATCGAACAATAGAAATTATTTAAAATTGAAATTGTTCAGCGAGACGAGACATATCGGTGACCTACAAGAAAGATATTTGCCGCAAGCTGTGCGATACGCTCGTTACAGAGTTCTCCTCGCGCACCCATTTTCAACCGCACAAACGCAAAAGTAATCTCTTCTGTCACCTGTCGCTCTTCGGCAAAATACTTGATGAATCCCTGCTACGTGGAGGCGTTTTTATCAACGTTATCCTCAGGGAACTTGGGATAAGTATTCCTCTCGCGGCTCTTTTTCAGACCTATCCCTCCTCGTCGTTGCGCTTCAAAGATTCGACCTTCGATTAAAAGATTTCGATTCAAAGCGTTCCACCGCCAGACTGGTCATGGAATCGATGCTACGCCGAGTTGACACGAGCACAGAGTTTCCTTCGAGAGATTGAAAAAAAGAACTCAAACGTTACCCGTAATATCGTATCTGTTTGCAATTCTTAAGAGGAACTAATCTAGATGGACTTGAAATTATAGGTTCGGTAACGCAAAGTCTTTTCGAAATTTTAGAGAAGAGAAAACAGCCAGCCTGTATGGAGTGCACAAATATCCGATTTAAAAACTCAAACAACTTTAACCCAGAAAGGAACTGCTTCTTTACTCGCCGATTAATTCGAAACGACTTAATTAGTGTATCTTTGCGTCGCGCGCTGCCCAAAGTATTCCTGTATTCGTGTGCGCTGATTAGGTGAAAGCGAGGAACTTTGTGAAAAAAGCGTTTTAATCTATTACAAGCCGCCCAGAAGGACCTCCTCTTTTTGATTCTCGTAACTTTTACTCCGCTATCGTACCTCGAGAGACACAACTTGTTCGCGTTTGATACCGATGCGTTCCCAGCATAAATCTTAAAGCGTAAACCTATACTATAATAATGCTAGCAAGAATCGGAAACCGTACAACACCCCTATAACGCGAGCCTCGATAATAACGATGCGCCATGCGTGCGCGCTTTCAGAGATCGACCTCGCAATAATCTATTCGTCTAGTTACATTTCTAAGATTACTCTGCTCGTTGATCAATCACGGCATTACACGTACGGGAAACATAAATTGACCTGGACCGCTTTATCGGCGTCGTTCCATAAACGCATCAACGCGGCTGGTTTCGATGAAACTGGATCCTGTTCTGCTTAAATTTTATCGATTCGCGCCACCCTGTTAAGATAAAAATCAAGCTCGGTGCTTCTCCTAAAGTAATTAATTCCCATTTTCGATCCCTCGTTCTCTGAATGTCTCAATCATTCTAGATCGTGATAAAAGGAAACATCTTTTTTCGACCAAACTGTAAGACTTTTGTACAAAAAAAATAGAAGATATCGAGGAGAAAAGATTTTAGGATCGATGTTAGAAAACAGTTCGGGCCTTAATTAGCAATTTCGTATAAAGTAATTTACGTTGTGTGGAAAAAAAAAAAGGTTTCTCAAGTAGTGTGCGAATGACTGGCATTCGCGAAGGAGGTATGTTCGTACAAAGTTTGCGAGTACCTCTGTGTTTGCGGGTGTCGTAACGCACGAGCACGATGCACCGATGGAAGAAAGAAGTAGAAGAAAGAAGAAAAAAGAGGAGAATAAGAGGAGGGGATGGAGAACGAGCATGATTTGCGAGACAGGACAATTTCCGCTCGCGGAAACGTGTAACGCACGGGGAACTTCTCGAAGAGTTTCAAGAGAGATGGAGAGATAGACGACCGAGGAAAGATCGACGGAAGACTAAAAGAGAGAAGCTCGAAAGACGCAGTCGATGAGCAAGGGGAAAAGAAGAGAAGAAAAAGAAGAGGAAGAGGAGACTCGCAGCGTAGTAGTTGAGAGGGGAAAAAACGTGCGCCTTAAAATTCTGAGAAATGGGTTAAGGAAGCTCCTGGAATCCGCGGAATATAAATCATTTCCGACAGCAGTAATTCGATTCTCGCGTATCTTCGGATCCCTTCTGGTACTCTTCTTTTTTGTCCCATTGCTCGAGGATCCAGCGGAATTACGAGCTGCCCAAGACCTCGATCCCGAGCAGATTTCAGTGATTTATAAAAATTTCTTTAAACTCGTCCTGACCTATTTTCATAATTTCAACTTTTCCCAGAAATCGTCTCGTGTCCTATAAAAAATGTGCTTTGCCGCAATGCTAACTCAAAATTACCCGCCGAGCACTATTTTGTGACCCGAAAAATGACTAATCGTAAGAATACGAGTGACTAGTGATCGCGCTTGAAATTATACCACGGACGTATCTCTTAGCCAAGTGTTTCCAGGGAAGAATAAAATCGAAACGCGATGCGACTTTGAACTTTGAATATTGATTTATCCCAATGCCTTTGAAACGTCTTCGAAACGATGACAGAAGTGAAAGGAATTGAGAAAAAAAAAACGAGAGAAGCAAAAGTGTCCGAAAAAGATATAGGACGAGTTAAAAGGGGGTAGAGCGAGAGAGAGATAGAGAGAGAGAAAGCGTACGAGAGACTGTACGAAATTTCAATTTACCGGGGGTGACAAAACGGCTCGCGACGGTATTGCCCGGCACGCGAAATTCCTAACCGCACTTTTCACTCTACGTGTGCGGCTAAAAAAAAAAAAAGAAAAAAAAAAAGAAGAAAAAAAGAAAAAAAGAGAAAAAGAGAAAAAAAAAGTAACCACCGTGGTATGGTACACGATACGCCCATCCACGGTGTTGGATGCGCACACATGCATCTCGGTGAACGAAGTATCGGTCGACTTCCGTTGCGCCGAGTCGAAACTTCGTTACATCGTTCCAAGTTCCAATCGTGCTCCTGGATTTCTACTCGATTTCGCTCTATCCCTCTCTTTCTCTCTCTTTCTCTGACAACGCTCACCCCTATCGCGCCACCCCCTTCTTCGCATTCCCCTTTCAGGCGATCGACTTTCCATTCGGTAAGAGAAAGAATGTTTCCTTCGCGGAGCCGATTCGCGATGGGGAGAGGGATTGAATTTTACCTCGATACGCTGAAACGATGATTTGCACGTGCAAATCCGTTTACGACGATTACAATGGCCGCCGGTAACAGATACGCGAGAACAAAAGGTAACTCGTATAAAAGCAAAACTCGTTGCAGGCAAGAGTCCGAGGGATGGATAGTTGATGCAACCGGCGAGTTAAACCGTATTCTTTTTCCTCTTCGGAAAACTTTGATCGAACATAATCACGGATATGGTATTAACTCTTCAACTTGAAACGATACTAACTACATTTCCCGAGATAATATCGTGTACATCGTATTTTACCAGGAAAACCGAGAGACGTTGTTTCTTTTGGAAACATTGAATTTAGCAAAATATTAAATAAGTTCTCGCTAACTAGTTTTATTTTTACGAAACTTTAATGAAACTCAAGTAAATGTATGCAAAATTAAAATCTTTGTATAAATTGTTAATTCTCGAAGAAACATTGTACGATACTACGTTCACCGAAAGCTACGTTACGCGGTGCAAGGTAAATTAACCTAAGATAATTCTTACAACACGAACAGGAAATGAAAATTAACGCTGGTAAATCTTGTATGCTGAGCTGAACGTGAAAATTATCCGAATTTGCCAGGAAACGAAGTCGACCGTCGTCGCTTTTGGTCTACCGAAGGTAAAACATATACGAGAAATCCATCGATTCGCCTGTACGCGTTTGATTTACCCTGTAGACGAAAAATGGAAACCCTCTACTTCCGGTAGCCTTACGATAAAAATAAATCTCCCTACCAACGAAGAAGGAAGGCAGCGATTTACGGTTGTAAAGAACTTTGTGTCGTTCACAGCTTATACGAGTTAAAAGCTCCGTATGCAAGTACAAACATAATTTTTTTTCTGTTTTGAGTTTTTCGGAGAGAAGGTACACAAATACCGTTGAAACGTGAACCCGTAAAACTATAATTAACGAACAAAAGGAAACCTGTTTCGTTTGTCTTTCCAGCCAATCCTTTATCGATGTTCTCTGAAAAATCTATTTTTCAAATATCGATCATCTTCCTGTTTGACTTGTTTACGAGCCGCGACACCTAACCATCCAAGAATATGTGAAAAGAAAAATTTGAAAGGATACATATTTGAATCGATCGCATTTAACGCAAAAAGTCGAGGGAATCGTTGTCGAAAAGTTAAACCAAACATCTACGGAACTATGTAATTCAAAAGAGAATCACAGCTTCTAATAAACAGCGAAGGTTTTACCAGATCTTTGTCGCGAGGCGAAACATCCTGCCAGCAGCAGAGATCCCTCTTGTTGTATGTCGGCAACAGCCGACAAGAAAAAAGAAGGAATGCTTTCGTCTTGCACCGATGCAGGGATAAAAATAGAGCCCTAAACGAGCGACGTTGGCTGGGAACTTGGAAGAGAACTGTCTAAAGTGTTACGCACTGATTTTAACGAAACATCTTGGGTAGAGGGAAGAGTAAAAATTATTTGACTCGCATTCATCTATTTACGAACATACTTAATAATTTAGGAACTATTTAACCGTAATATAAATAACAAACGAAACAAACGACTCTTATTCATCGCCTTCGTTTAGAAACACCAGCTTGATAAGATCAACCCTTGGAACGAAGATAAATTAGACAAAATCGAGCGAATCAACCACAACCCGTTTTAACAGTTAAATCCTGTTAACGAGTCAACGATCAAGTAACATCTATCCCAACTAGTTACCAGCGATAACGTTTCGCGGCGAATTACGTGCATAACCTATAGATATACGAAAACGTGTATCGCGAATTCGCGGATACAGGAAGATTTATGCACGCCTATCTACAGGAAATAAATGCCACGGCGAGGTATTTAAGCCTCAACTGAACCGATCAAGTAGGTGGCAGAGGGGAAAGGATGCAGACACGGGACTGAAAGCCCGATGATCCTTCGTTTATCAAATTAATCAATTTTCAATGCAGAAGTTCCCCAACTTGAAAGCAAAAAACTAATTACGCAAATCGCAACAATGAACCTGTGTTTTCTATTTTCTTTTATCTTCCTGTTCTTTTTTTCGCGTATTTACAGTTACTTATTTGTTAGCAAACAAATGAACAATAGAGAAAGAACATAAGTATTTTTTTTTTTTTTTTTTAATATCACTACGGAACAAAGTTGACTACCAACATAAAAGTATATTTGGCAAACATTTGGAAAACGCGAACGCGGCGTAACGAGAACCGCGACAAACTGTTACAAACGGTTTTACGTTAAATTGGTAAATAGACAAAAAACGGTGATACGCTAAAAATCCTGTACAAAAAAAAAGAGAAAAAAAAGAGAAAAAAAAGAGAAAAAAAATGAAGTTAAAAAATCTCGCCTGGTACAACCGCAAAATTGTATCGTCGATTTCCCAACGGTATCGAACAACCCTTACATGACTTATTTAAACAAAATTCAATTCTCCGTCCCCCTTTTCAACCGTGTCTAGAACAATACGTTCGATCTCGCTACTAGAACGGAAAAAGGAGGCAAAATTAGTAGAAAACTTTCTTAATCTCTCTCTCTCTCTGGTTCTGTAGCTTTTTCACCCTCTCTGTCTCTATGGCTCGTGTTCGCTGTTTCCACAGCTATTTACGAACCTTCGAAGCACTTCGCTCGAATTAACTGGGAACACCCCTCGAGTGCTGCGAGAAAAAGTTGCGAAGAAAATCCTGATGCATCCGCAACACGTTAGACTGTAAAGTGGCGTACTTTACAGACATCGCACAAAGAAAGTAGCTCTTTCTTCCCGTGCCAAACAAATTTTTATGAAACTCTGAAGGGAGATTCTCCGGTTCGAAAACGCTTGAAAGGAGCGCCGCTTTTCGAGTACCGTTAATACATTTACAACTAGAAAAACGAAAACGTACAACCAACTATCGCAACTCCGACAGCTGGATCTAACGAAAACAGAAGTTCGGCTAGAAATACGCGACATAAGCTCTCCCACGGAAGAAACATTAACGTTCGCTCCAAGTCGCAGCGTGAATAAGGAGCGTAGAGAATATTAGTGAAGGGTAAGAAAAGTGCACAAGGCTGTGAGTCATCGAACACCACATGCGCGATAGGAAGCATAGCTTACACAGATGCGACGAAAAAGAACAAAAAATATTTATCTACGATACGTGAGTACGTGGGTACACGGAAAAAGTTATGCGTATCGAAGTTGTAATTTCAAAGTTTGTAAATTTCTCTAGTCTTCTAAGGTGAGCACCGAGCATCGGATCCGCACCGCGCTATCTGGCATGTACAAAGTTCCGATAAAAGTCATTAGAAGGGAACCAAAAGAATTGGTTATATCGACAACTTGTTATTACTTAACAACGATAAAGGTCACTCTCGTATCTCTTCGAATAAATATGCCACCGTGAATATCGTCTGCACGTATAATAATTAAGATTCTCAAATAATATAATCATACTCCTATTTTTGCATTTATGCGATGTAAATTATCGACACAGAAATAAGCCAGGCGTGGACTCTCGTAAAGAAGACATATCGTGGTTAGTGCGAGTCATTAGAACACGCGTGCATTCCGTGCAAATTCGCTTCGGCATACATGCAGTCTCCCGTATCTCCTTCAAGGCATAAACTACAAACGAGATATACGCTCAGTCGTGCAGAGATCCTCAAACAGTCGTATCGCGCGGAATTCATACAGAATTCATGCGTAACGAAACGCCTTCAAAATTTCTTAACGATGAATTATTCATTCGGTCGGGAACGATTCGACGAGGAATAAAATTTTTCGACGCAAAAAGCCCCCCCCCCCCCTATCCCGCCACCCAACCACGAGAAAATTGATTCCGCGCTACCGTTGGACTCGACGCCGTTGCGAATGATCCGTCGCTTCGTCTTCGTAGACGCAAAATTTGGTTTTCCCTATCGAAGATAGGACGAGAGCGACGTTACAAAGGGCCCTGCGACAGACGGTAGGCGCGGCCCGATGAAACCAAAAGAGGGAACCTCGAGACCATAAGGAAGGCGAACATAAGGGAACGAAGAGGCGGAGAAAGGGAAAACGCAGGCCAAGAGGCTGCAAAGCCGCCGGTAAGCCGATATAAGCAGAGTCAATTTCCAGCGAGTGTTCGAGCGGGAGGAAAGGATTTTGCTTGCACGACGACGAAAAGGCAATATTCCGTTCCAGGGCAGGGCGATCGAGAAGCACGAAGATGTAGCGAGAGAAAGAAGGAGGAAAGAGCGCGAAGCGAAGAGAAGGAACCTTGCGAGAAGCACTACCTTTGTTCTTCAGGACTTACCTACATACTTTTCAATAAAGTTACTTGGCACCCACCATCGTCCCGTCGTCAAAACTTCTCCCTCTATCGGAGAATCGACTAAGGGAACGATGGACCGTTTCCAAATAGGTGTAACGACCGATCGGTCTTACGATTCCAGCTCCACGAGAAACATTTTTAGAAACGCCGTCGAATTCTTTGGACCGCGTATTCTGCGTTATAGTTGCACGCAATTTCGCATTCCTCGGATATCCGTGTCAAGTATCGCGCGTGACTATCGAAAACTGCGCGCACCAACGCGGCAGTTGATATTAAAAATTTTAATATCGAAGAAAAAGCATCTCCTTGTGTCTCGAGGATTGAGCGAAACACGATTTAAAGTCTAAGATCGCGACAATATATCAGAACACGGAGGATGTGGCTGACATCGACCGCTTTCGTATTTCTTCGCAAAGGACGTTGAATATTTAAAAATTGTAATCTACCAGCAGAAAAGCTGGCACGATGCCGACGCTCTCGGCGTGTTCCAGCTCGAAAATCGAACGCTTGGTCGAGTGAAATTCCATGAAGCGGTCGCTAACGAGAAACTCAGGAAACATTGTGCCGCGACTCGAGGCAAAACCGTAAAAAATTGTCTCAACGTTAGGATGCCAACGATACGATTCGCGATGCAAGCGATAAATCCCTTCTTCGATCGCGCTATCTAAAAATTGGATCGCTTTACACGATACCGGACAAAGTTCGATAAACGATAATTCGTTACAGTTGGACGATGAAAGACTCGTTGCTCGACAATGATACTAGTCATCGATGGGTAGTGGAAAGGTTTCAAACGGTCACGTGATTTTTGCGACATCCGTTTCGCGGAACCGTTTCTCTGTGCCCTGCACAGCGTACAACTTTCTCATCGTTTTTCAATTTCGATGTCCGCTCATAAAAGCGGGACGCGCTCCGAAAAATTCATCGCAATAAAATACCATGCCATTGTTGTGCAACCACGCGCAAAACTTAACTTATCAGAAAATCTTGTATGAAATATAATTTAACGGCGAAGATCGTTCCGAAATTAGAATATCAAGGGAACAGAGAGCAAGCAACTGAGATCGATCGCGTGCATAAATGCGTTCGGTGTAGGGAGAAAAAAATAGAAAAAAAGTAGAAAAAAAGAAAAAAAAAAAGAAAGAGAAAAATCGAGAACAAAAGCGACTCGTATCTTGGGTGAAAACGATGTATCGTTGAATATTTAAAAATTCTAATATGGAAAACCATGGCGTATAGGCGATATTTTTCAGCATCGTTCGACGAATCGATCTCTTTAGCAGACGAAAAAGAGGAAGGAAGCATAGGCGTTTCGATTTTCAACGGGCATCAAGGATGGAAATATGAGCTGTTCTCTTGTAAATGCAACCTCGGTAGAAAGAAAGAGGAAAAGAGGAAAAGGGAGAAAGAGTAGGGAAAAACGACGAAGAAGAAGAAGGAGAAAGGAGAAGGCTACCTTGTTGCGGCACGATGTACAGCTCCGTATCGTGCAGATGCACTCGGCTAACGGATCCGTGCACCGCGCCCTCATTCAATGCATGGCATACCGGTTGCATCGACTTTTCCGTCTGATTTTTGTTCGCTGCTTAACTCTTTCGAGCCTTTTCAATATCTTTTCCAAGCACCGTTCCGTTGCGCCTCGTATTAGCTCTGCTTAATACCTATCTTTTTCTCTGTTGCGCGATTTTAATCCTTTTAGTTCCGAACGATATCGCATAATGACGTGGCTGTTGGCTCTGACAGGGAGCTAATCCCTACTGGTTACGTATAATTAGTGAAATTAAACGTGGCCAACGTATCGAACCGACACGGTGGAAGAGTTAATAACACAGCGTTAATTTTTCGTTCGATACACCAAGCGGGATGAATGATACGCGTTTTGTCGACGCGTACAAAATAGTGTCCAATAGTGGACCATTGAAAATTCGAGCAATTTTTACTTTTAATTGTCTATATTGAACACACAAGCCCGGTGAATTCCGATCGATTCTCCGTTATTTATATCGCAAATTTTATGCGTATCGTTTACGATATTACCAGACAAAACACTCCACCGTTTCCCGTTTTATATTCGAGAAAATTGCAACGCAACCGGCGTCCTATATTTCAGAAGAGTGCGTTTCAATGTTTTTCCTTCCGATAGAAATTCCCCGCGACGCGTCACCGTAGTGACCCTGCGATCCGACTTTTCTCCAAACAGGTAAATAAATATCTAAATATCGAGGATACGTCGACGCGAAACCTTCCTCTTCTATCCATCGTTTCTATTCAAACTTCTTTTAACGAGGGGGACGCGCCTCGAAGTTGTAAAATTAAAGAAAAAACGAACCTGTATTTCTACGATTCGCTTCTGTCTTTTTCCGAGCGATCTAGTTACGAGAGTGGGAAATAAAACTCCAACACCGTATCGTTCGGTCCTCGTATCGCGCGTTCGAAATTCTCGACAATTTTTCGAATGGAAGCGCAAGGCATCGAAGAAGAAATCGAATCCGAAGACTCGGTTGCGCAAAATGGAAAATCAACGTTGAAAAGCGTATTCCCTTTCCTCTAGGTACTGGGAAGAAAAAGAAAGAAAAAGGAAGAAAAAAAAGAAAATAAGAAAAGAGGAAAAGTAGAAAAGAAGAAAGAAAGAAGCGTCTCTTGATCCGGCGAGAAGCCTGCCAATTGGGCAAAGTAGCTCGTCCCGTGATAAGAAGGACGAGACGTCCCGACGACGAGGCGCCCGTGGGTATATACCAAAGATGCAACTCTCGACGACGTATACGCGAATAAATTGCACGCGATATAACGACCAAGAGGCAGACCTTACAGAGGTAATAAACATACAAATCTATTAACCGAAGGATACTTCGCTGTGGCCAAACATTCGCAAAGTGAATTTATGCGGGGACGCGTTATGCTCGAATCGATCCTACTTTGCAAGCTTTCTGGGACACAATGAAGAAATGCACGAGCTGTGTCGCTCGCTGAGAAACGCGGACGAATAGATGGCAAGACGCGTGAAGCAAACTGAAACCGCGACGTTGAAAAACATCAGAGAACGTCGAGTATGCCAATCAAACGGACAGCGGAAACGGGTTCGAAGATATCCGATTACGGAACGTATGGTGAACGCGGTCGATGAACCCAAGCAAAACCAAGCAAATACAAAAGATGGCAGCAAAAAGGTTTAAAACGTACCTTCGATTCCAAACCGTGAAAATACTATGGGGAGAGTTGAGCGTACAGAAACAAGTACACAATTTTGTATAAGACAGAGCCAACTTTCGAAACGATAAAATGCATTCGCTTGCACCGAAAACGAATCCAAGAACAAGAACGAAAACAAGAAAGGGCTGCACGTAACGTTCGACTACACGCAATTTCTTTCGCGTGAGTACGCCTCGTTCGTTACCTATGCATTCGCCGGCAAAAGCTGACAGTCACGAGTAAAAAACGCGGAGGAAGACCATCGTACAGCGAACCCAACCGATGGAATCTTTCCGGCAACAAGGTAGATTGGTTGGAACGTTTCGCGGTACGAAACACGAACATGGTTCCAGTCTTGTGTACACGAAGAATCACACGAGTCGTTCTCGCCCCGTTTGAATCCCTCTCACCATTGCAGAAGCTAATTCGCTGTTTAACCTAAATTGTCCGAACCAAACGATTCGTAGGGAACGCGTGCAAGTTGCATCGGAGATGCGTGTCGCGATTTGCAACGAGTCACGGATCATAGGATTTCAGGGGTACGGCACGCGGCGAGTAGCGTGTAGCGAGTACCAAGTATACGCGTGATGTATTTCAAAGTATGTATAACCTCATCCCTGAATAGGTCTCTTTCCCGTATACTCGACCGCGTTATTCTTGCATCGTGTCACCCAACTATTCTTTCTCGAATCAAATTTCGATTCGTATTGGCGGTAATCCTCTCCGAAGTGGAGACGCAAGTCTCTTCCGTGTTCGCAAGCGTGCACGCATAACAGGGCTCTATACGTGGTGGTGTAATTCAGTCTGCAGCGTGCTTATGCTCATAGGTGCAAAAAATCCAAGCTAATCCGCGCTGGACTAAGTGTTGGCTAAGCATTTCTCTACACACCGAATACATCGCATAACGGCAAATGTCGAGGAAGTAGGAAGCGGCGTCACCGAAAGATAGAGGCAGAGGAAAATAAAAGAAGTCGACCGGGTCAACGATAGGACGATTTCTTTTTTTATAAAGCTTCGCACCGCTCCACGGGATAAGACTCGTAGCTTTGGAGCTAACGCGAAACGAATGGCGGGACGGATAACGGGCAGAGATTATATTATGCATCTTCAAGTACAGAGATAACAAAAATAGCGAAGGCGAACCGAGTTCCGTGGAGACGAGTTTAATTTGATCGTCCTTTAAGCGTTCGCACAAGTTTCGTGTAGGTTAACAGGAAAGCTTTCAGATTCTACAATATATACGTCCGCAGGGAGGGTGGTTTTCGCGTGCAAAAATTAGGGCGATATATCGCGTGCGATAAACAGCGGTGAAAAAGGAATACGAGAAACGTAACGATATCGCGAATTTTCATTGAGTCGTATCAAACGGTGACGCGAATGGTTTTTGCGGTGACGATGCAGCGCGAGCTAGTGGAAATCGCATCGCAACGCGATGTAATTCCACGAAAACTTTTCTACCAAAAGGTAGAGAGGAGAAGAGGAGAGACGGTAGAAGAAGACGACGATCGTCATAGGCTAGGTAGATCCAGAAACGATAAATATATCGTTAGGGGCACGCGCACGCGTATACGTACCTATACATGTACATAGCTCTTTGCGCAAAGGGCAAGAGATAATTACAGGGAGCGTTCGCGCAAAGGAGTACGCGGATGGAAGAGCGGAATATATTACGTCTACGTGCACAAGGAGGGAAAAACATCGGGGTGAATAGGTCTCGACGTACGCTCGCTGGGCCACGGATCTTTTGCACCGATGTACAAGCGATAATATAATTAGTCGTACAGCTTTGAACATCTGCGATTTCTTCAACCAGTTTTGATCGAGTTTTTGAAAGGAAAGTAGAAGAGAAAGGAAAGAGAAGAAAACCAAGTTTTTCCGATTTTTCTTTCCGCGACACTACCCCGCCGTTTGTCGACTTAAACCCCCATTGCAACGTACATAAATACACACGTATGCTTGTGTACACGCTGCGCGTGAATTTCAATGCATACAAGTGTAACGTTCCACGCTCTGCTCGATCGAATTATCCCTGCAAGAAATATTCTCGTTAATCGTGTAAAGGAACAAGTAGATTCGTTACGTTTCGAAGCATGGAACGTCTGATCAGCGATATATCGCGTTAATCGATAACATAGCATCGACGCGTTCTTCGAAAGTTTTCATGTTTTGTAAATCGTTCACGAGCAAACATATATCGCTCTGGTTTCGCCCGAAATACTTCTCAACCAAGATCCCGACCAGCTCCGGTGAAAATCGCTCCAAATTCTCGGTCTGAAGTCTCTTCCAATATTCTCGAGCGAAGCTCTTCATCGATTTTTACCTGGTGCATGGGAACGAGCTGTAAATTCACCGGGTATCGTGATGCACGATCTAAGAACGCGATAAATCCTGCTACCAGCACCGTGACTTTTCGTTTCTGCTCGTGTCGCGCCTTCGTAGCACGAATTTCGATCCTCTCCCTGCGAATTCTTTAAAGCGACTCCTCCGAGTCTCTCCGAGTTCGCGTTCATCGACGGAACACAGGGCGTTCTCTTTTTCTACTTTCCACCAAAAACTCGACGAATCGATACTTTCGAGTTCTTCGAATACCATTAACGTTCTACTACGTCGAATACTCGCAATTACCCGCGCTTTCCCGTCGTTGTAAATGTCTACAATTTCTCGTAGGAAAGAATTTTTTTACCGTTTCGAAAGAAACTGTAACTCTACGAACCACAATTTATAGGTTCGCATAGACCGATTTGGCCCTTTTCACCTCGATTCCCTGTACTCTTACGAATAACTTAAACCGGCGCTCGACCCTCAACGCTTATCGATACGCATATTCTTCAATTTTCTCGGAGATACTTGGACGAGGTCTTCGAAGCTCTGTAAATCGTAATTTGTTTGCGCGTAACAACCAGTGCACCCTCTTTCACCAGTGGTAGTTACTTTCATTCTTTCTTTCGCTTCCCCCCCTGCAGTTCAAAACGCATCTCTTTTTCTCCGTGCAAAGTTCCACGGTCGTAACTTCGTTCGTACGCGAAAAAGCAAACGTTATTTACGAGCAAAGCCGTCGTCGGCAACGAAATCGGCATTCTTACTCGTTCTCTCGGTCGCGGTGTTGGTGGTAGCGATGGTGGTCGCGGTCGACGACACGGCCCTAACATTCCGATTGAAATTCCCTCTGTCCCGATCAAACTTCTATTTTCCACGTGGCTCTTGTTATGCGACGATAATGGAAGTCAGCTGCAACGAGGAGAAACGAGACGGAGGGAAGGAGAGAGAAAGAGGAAGAGAAAGAGACAGAGAGAAACACGGTGTCCGAGAAATCGAAAGTCAGACGAAGAAAGCCAGCTAGCTAACCCCGTAATACCCGTGGAAAAATATATACATTATCAAGGTGACAGCTCGATTTCCAATGAATCTAAAAGGTTGAATCGTTCGCTAAAAAGATTGATTTGCCGCGAGGAATTGTCGTGAAACGAACGGTTCGAAAAAGCCTCACCCCCTGACACTTTAGGGAGATGGTGTGCTCGACGGTGTGTCGAAGCTCGACAAAGGCAGCTAACAGTACGGAGAGACGGAGAAACGGAGAAACGGAGAGACGGATCGAAAACGGCGCACGGTTCGCGACTAACCGAGCAATGCATACAGGGTTCACCGAGTTCGATGGTTCGCGGCGATACATTGGAAGAAAACAACGAGCATCGAATCGGAGAGAACCCTATCGAGATCCGTATACGCGCGACGATAGACACACGAGATATCCGCATTGCGGTTATACGAGCTTTTTAACACTTTGTGCCAGTGCATACGCGAGTGTGTACGATACGCACCACCGCAGCCAGTAAACATCAAACTTGTGTGCCGGTGACTACTGGTGGGTGTCGTCCTATGCAAGCCCGAAGCGAGACAAGGACGGAAACGCGAGTGGGTGAGGACAACGATTACGCCGAGAGAGAGAGAGAGAGAGAGAGAGAGAGAGAGGGAGGGAGGTCAAAACACGATATTAGGTTTGGACCTGGTCTATGTATGTATACACATATGTACCCACGGTGGAAGATCGCGGGACTAAATGCGAGCGGAACGCTTGGTACGCCCCTGGAATTGCATCCATTTTCAAGAGAGACCTCAGTCTCCTCTGATAAGCTATATACACGCGTCTACATTGCCATGGAGTAATATATCGCGAGGCGAGATGTCGGGATGTATGCGGGATCTCGTGAGAGTCGGAGTCAGAGTCGAGCCGATCCATGAGAGGCTTTGAACCTACCGCCACGCCACACCGCTCCGCACGAATTCACTCCTACATCCGACCAATCCATAGACGGAAAACAGTCCTATAGCTTGTCCGCGAAACTATTTTCGTGGATCATCTCTGATATCGCGCGAAAGATATCTGGTACCTTACAAATTTTGTTTATCCTCCCACCTCCGCGATTCCCCGAACTTGTCGGAACACCACCGCTTTTGACTCGTCCGCTGCGCGGACGACCGCGACGGAATTCGATGGAAAGCTCGCACCGAACGATAAGATTCGTTCTTTTCGTCGATCGTCTAATACGCGATACGCGGAACACGTTCCCTGTAAAAATAGGACCGAGTCGATGGTTGTCGATCGCACCTATCGATTTTGTTATTAAAAAAGCAAGGTAAAAAAACGTGCAAAAAAAAAGGCAGAAAAAAGAGAAGAAAGGAAGGGAAAAGCGAAATACGATGCAAATTTACCTCTCTGTATACTACGAGGTTAATTTCGAACGGCCAGAGTGTTAGGATCCTGTCACAGCAAGGTCTATGGCCGCAAGATTGGCAAAAGGACGAGAGGAAAGGGGAACAAGGAGACTTCGATTGATCGTGCGACCAAGGACGATCAGCTAGCGACGAAAACGACGTATCCCTGACCGGCCTTGCACGAACGACTTTGATGGAACGACGAACACACCGAAGGTACATCTTTCGCGATACGTTTCCGCTTCTGTTGGCTCTTCTCCTTTGTTCGGCTACCAACGAACAAAGTTTTTTTCGCGGCAAAAAGAATTTTATCCAGCAGTCGGTTGACAGCAGTTTTACGAATCAACTCGCCCTGACCCGACCCGTCACGACCCGACCCGACTCGATCCGACTGCTCCTGAATAGAAGCGTTTTTTTATGAACCAGCCAAATGGCTCTACGTAGAAACCCTGGCTGCGAAAAAACTGTTATTGTGGCGATAAGTTTTCTTTTTCCTCGTTCCCTTTTTTAATACACCGTTATCCTTTTACCACAATATATTGGCCAGCTTTTCCATTTTTCGTATCTATCTTAAACTTTTTCACGAGGCGACTCTTTCCTATTTCTTTTCTCTCTTTTTTTTTCTTTCCTTCCTTTTTTTCCTTCCGCGTCTGATAGCGAAACGCCAGTCGCGTTCCGGATCTAAGATACGAACAGTCTCGAACGTATTTGATCGCGAGCCATCGAAAATACACAAAGAACGCGTCTGAAACGAAAGGGATAGAGTCGAGACGGTAATCTGATGGTTGAAGAGAAAAAAAAAATAGAACCATCGGTATTTTATCCCTTTAAACTCGACGAGACGTCGAAGAAACACGGAACAACCCTGCGAGGAAGAGATCGAGAACAAACGGCTTAAGGTGGCCACCCCCGTCTCTCTGTTCCCCTTTGTCAGGGAAGATCGTGTTATCGGTCGACAAAATATTGTTATCGTGCCGTGGCGATGGTGAATCACTGATGCGAGAACGCGGCGCACAAAGGGAGC
This sequence comes from Ctenoplectra terminalis, assembly GCA_019453375.1. Classification (NCBI taxonomy): domain Eukaryota; kingdom Metazoa; phylum Arthropoda; class Insecta; order Hymenoptera; family Apidae; genus Ctenoplectra; species Ctenoplectra terminalis. Next base: position 94,209 of record SMSQ01025576.1, on the reverse strand, counting down.
CGTGGAAAAGGAAAGTCGATAACGATTGACCGGTAAATGTATTGACGAGGAACATCGACGCGAGGACCAAAGCGAAACGGAACGAGAAATCGTGGCGAGTGTAAGACTTCTGGCTCGAACGCGCTACGGGATTGCGACGCGAATGCCCATTTGAAAGTTTCCAACGTAATCGAAGTTACCCTGCCACCATTTGACTCTAGGACGGAAAACCTATGCACGCTATAATACCGTTTCAATCGAACGATCTAAAGCTCATCCGCGCCTTACCTCAAGAACAATCTAGAAATATCTCTACTCGATTTCCCTCCCCCTTTTAATACGTCGATAAGAGACTAATTTTTTTTCCTTTTTTTCTTTTTTTCTCCCGATTCTCTGTCCTCGGGGAGCATTTTCATTTCTATTCCCGAAGAAAAGTCCTGTGACCCGATTTCAACTTGGTACTGCATCGAGTTAATGTGGTCAAAGAGATTCCAAGTTATGTAGGTATATAATTATCGCAGACGGTGTAACTACCGGGGGAATTGGATGGCACGTGTTTCGCTCGGTTAAACGACACAGCTTCAAAACTAGATAGCTCCGTGTTAATTTGACGAAAGTACGTTAAACAGAATCGTTGAATATTTCACTTTAAACCGTGTTTCGAGCGCGCGTAAAGAATATATGACACTTATAAGGTATTTACTGTAATCGTATTAGCGTCTTGCTCGCATCAATAATAGAAAAGGATCGTAAATTTGGCAATGCCAAACTGGGTTAAACGGAAATACGCTAAATCGTGCTGAAAATCTGCGAGCCACGTTTTTCGATTGGCGGTCGTGTTCGATCTCCTAGGACCAATTATCGATAACAAATACACGAAAAAGGCAAAGTTCTCGCGCGAGGAATTGATCGGGAAAATGCTGATTCGCTGATTCCTTGATTTCGCTGATTCGCAGGTAACTTGCAAGCAAACCTTGGAACCCTGTAACCTATAGCAATGTAGGAACCCTGCTGTGTGCGAGAACAGAGATTAACTAAAAAGAGATTACACTCGTCTTTTACAGTAATCTCCATTGGCACCGGTTTGAAAACGGCGTGCACCGCACCTTACGCCCAAAATCAATACGACCCTGCATCCTGTGTCCCATTATTAAAGATACCGGCTACCGTGTACGAATACGATTGTTGGAGGTGTCGCGCGTTGATAAATATTCCGAGAACGCGAGAGTAACGACGTCGTTCGTTTCAGCTCGCACCTATCAACGCGAAGACGATACTTTCGTTACAACCGAGCACGCAGTCTGTATTAATGTTACGCGACAACGATTACAATAGCTGGAAAGATTCGAGCAGCTTGAGACGAACGATCGATAGCTCTTCCTACTCGGATTCTGCAAATCGATTATAAATATCCAAGACGCACAGGAAGCACAAACGCGATCGAGTGCCTGTTTCGAGGTCAACGCACTTTGCACAATTTACTCGTACGCGGAACGCGCTTATTTTATCGTTCGCGTTTGTTGTTTACGAGCTACGTTAGATAAACAACTTGAGTAATGTTACGAGATGAAACCGATTTCACGGCTGGTAATTGTTTCTTTGACGCTCGATTTTGTTCCATCGTACGAACAAGGCCTTGTTCTCTTGCGTTTTACGTTAATCTAGAACGCTTTTGTCCGCTGACCGGTGAAGATAGAACACCGCGCGTAGAGGTCGTATCGCGATGGTATTGTGATGGTATTGTGATCGTCGAAACGATTCGCAAGCTCGTGCAGACAGTGTCGTCGACACCTTCGAGGTTTACGTGTGCTTCTGCGTGCGCATCAAATATTTGATGCACACATACGTGGCCTCGGATTATCCGAAAATTCGATCCCACTGTAGTGATACGAGAGACTGATTTTGATCGCAGCATCGATCTAACGCGCGATTTCGATCAACCGTATTAGAGCGGTTTTTATAAAAATTTTTCAAACTCAAGCTAGACTGACTGGTCACGCGTCGAATGAATGAAAACTCGCTGGTATGCTCCATTCTTACGTTACCCTCGTGTTGCTCCGAAATCATTCTTCGACTCACCGGATATATCTAAGCGTTCTTAAAACTGCCTTAAATGCCTTTCATGCCTTTTTCCTAAAGATTTTGCCAAATAGTACGCGTATTTCGTTTGGAAGGAAAAATCGTAGACACATACTACGTTAGTAGAGTAATGAACCCCGTTAGTTTGTACGGGTATAAAAAAAAAAAGGAAGAAGGAAGGAAAGGAAAAAAATAAGCTACTGAAAAATATATCGGTGAAAGTAAGAAACAGCGATATTCGTTGTACTTACCGCAATGCAGTAACCTCCACGCTTGTATCATGCAGAGCTTCCCTCCTTCGTCGCTGCGAGACTCGTGAAACGGGGGTTGAACAAGGGCTGCTGTTCGTGACAGGAACCACCGCATAACCAACAGTCACGTTTCTATCAGCACATCGGTTCGTAGAACGGTCACTTTCTACACCGCACCACACGCGTCTCGATCCAACGAACCCAATGAACCACCATTTGCTTCTCGAAGAAACATCAGCAACCGCAAGAAACACGGAAACAGAAAGTTTTTCGAGCTTGCAGAGCCGCCGAATCGATGTGTGATGTTACACTTCCCAGCTGTCTTTTTTGATTCTGCGGATGTGCCCGCTACTATCGCCATCTAACAACAACTTCTTTAACTGCTCCATTCGTTAGTCACCCGGGAACATTCGAACGATTACACGTACAAAATTCAACCAGCTTATATTTAAATGTTTATACTTGAAAAATTTCCTACGGATAAAAATAATTTGAAATTAAGATAGAAGATCTTGATAAATTCAAATAATATATTCATATGGGTGTAATAAAAAGTATCACTTTTTGAAATAGATTTATACAACATGGTGCAAGTTATTTTTATATATAGATTTATTTTTCACAGTATTATATAAGAACATAATTTACTTCGTAATCTTAAGTTTATTAATTGTAGTATTAACTCTTAATCGTTACGATGTGTAACTTCGCCGTACTTCGGTAATAGTGAATAATCGCAAGGACTTAACTTACATTTCATGCATTCACTTGTCGCAAGTACGATAAAAATGCATGCGCCCTTGTAATCGATATATCACAAGATATATGTTTTTATATTTACATATAAAGTAAAGAGAGGTAAATCGGAGTTGAAGTTACACATTTTTTGTAACATATACATATGCATAAGTTGATAAATCATTTGTGTATATATGACATTAAATACCTTATGAAGAAATTAAGTCGCTTTATTCGTCAACTTACAACAAGTTTATCTTGCATAATATTTTAATAAAACTAATAAACAGAACTCAAATATTTTGTTATTTGCAAAATATTGGAATCCTAATGTAAATAATAAGAAGAAAAAGAGTTAAGTAGATGTCTCAAAGAGTCGGCGACTAACAGTCCGAGACTAAATCTCGACTGTGTAACGAAAGATATTACGATTTCCAAAGAATCTTGCTTTCTTTTTTTTTTTTTCTTAAATACACAATACCTTGAAATTGATTCTTTCGTTTCGAACAAACGTTTGTAAATAGAAAAAGCCAAATTTTCATCATACAAAGACATGGAGAGTACACAAAATCGAAAGTAATCAATATTTAAGGCCACAAAATTTCTGTCGTAATAATAATATTTATTATCTAATGGGACGTATCTGTTTACGATAAAATAAGCTGTACAAATAGGATGGAATGTTTCGTTAGCTTTAAATGCTAAATTTTTTTTTTTTCTTTTTTTTCTTTTTTTTTTTTTTTTAGAATGCTTGTTAATTTTTTGAAATAACTATTATTGTACAAAGTAGGCATTTACAAGTAACTTTAATCACGGTATCTTCGATTAGATTAATTAACGTCATGCATGCATTGTATATTACTTTTGCCAAAGACTCGACTATTCCCATTTGTTTCGCATATTGTCAAAACGTACAAATAAATTTTACCGTTTAACTAAATTCATGTCTAATTTATTTTATCCTATTTAATGCTATATACAGTGCGCTAAGCATAGCACGCTTTTCATTATTAGTTCATAGAAGAACGTACAAGAAGAACATTGTTGTATATGCAAAAGTTTTGATTTATTATATCAATAAATCATGTAACAGATACGTCTGTTTCAAAGAATAATTTGTTTTTAATTACGTGCCTATCAAATTAAATAATGTCTTTTATAATAAATATATGAATCGATCAAACATAAAACAAATTACGTATTTTACAAAGTCTGTAATTCTTCTTGCTATATCTTCTAATGACATAACTCATTTTCTAAAAAACTTTTTTATGTTTGTACATTTTTATGACTATATATTTTCAAAAAACAAAACGTATTTTCTAATCTTTGTTACCACGATAGAAGATATACAAGAAAATTTCTAAAAGTGCACATGTGAGTTTTAGAGATTTAACTGCTACGAACAAAAAGCGAAATTTTTATTTGCTATTTAAAAGAAATTATTAATAGAAAAAAAAACGAATACTAACTAACATAATTATACAAAAAAATACTATTTAAAATAATATAAAAATTCAATATTGAAATTTTTATTCCAAAAAAAAAAAAGAACAGAAAAAAGCAAAAAAAAAAAATATTAAAATTAATATTAAACAATGATTTGTCACAAATTTAATAGCGTCATTGTATGCGAAACAACCTTTACAACTGTTTAATTAACTTGAATGTAATTAAAATTCAACATATTTGAAGACCATGACAAATGCCATATAATATAATTTATAGCTTTTTTTTTTATCCTTTATATATTTTACGTATAATATGACTTATTAAATCTTTAAACTCATATTATCTATAAATTCCTTCGGTAACAAGGCATTTTATCAACAAATTGGGACAAGCAATTAATAGATAGATTCTTATCTCTTATCATAAAGTTATTTACAATTAATATCATATTATTATTCTTTATAGTGAGAAACAAAATTATCCCAAAGAACCCGTTTAAAATATAACCGGAAAAATGTGTAATTACATTTAGAAAGTGAACAATTTAATAAACTGTAATTCATCAATGGGCTGAAATAGTATTTGAGATTATCATCGATTTCTTTTTTCTTTCCGTTAAATATACTTTATAATTTTAAAAGTGCATCATGCGTAAAATCTTTTTAAATTATTGATAGCGGTTAAGTAATGTCTAAACGTACTTTTCACTGATTTGTCTCAATGTCGTAACTAGCAGTCAAAAGACACCTAAGTCTTCAGAGTGCAGAAAAATGTTTATCCTGTTAAATAGTTAATCGTATTAGACAGTATACATGGTTGTGTATCTATATGTATGTATATATGTACATTATATTACAGATATCATCATGAAAAGGGGTATTTCGTGCTAATCCACTCCTGCAAAACCTTGAGAACCTTCGATTGCTTTTATTAACTTCTCCCTGAGTTGTTGATAACTTTCGTAGGGTGGTAAATCAATACGATTAAAACTGGAAAAAGAACAGTGATTTTGTAGTCTTTGAATTCCATAATTTTCAAATCTTTTAATTTTTTTCATTTTCAAGCATTTGTAGCGCTTCAAAAATTTTGTACAGGCTTAAAATTACACACTTACCAAGTATGAGCTCTTGGATAATTTTCTGGTGTACCCCATTTTTCAATTGTAAATAATTGTGGTCCGTTGCTACCATAAAGTTCTTTGAACCCGTTCATTGGTACTCGTGATGTACCAGTAACGAACTGTAAAAGCCTAGATCTCATTTCATTGCTAAATGAAAGTACTACTCGCCAAAACCACTGAACAACGATATGATTAGCATGATAGTCTCCCTTATACAACGTATTCTGTTTCCAGTCTCTCACGTCAATATGTTGAATACCACACATTAGCAATTCTAATTCGTGTTCGTCAAATATTTTTACTAATGTTGGCGGTACAAGAGCATTAAATCCTTCTAAAAATGCATTCATTTGTTCTTGAACTCTTGATACAAAGCGCCACTGTATAACTAAAGCTATGTATTCGTCTTTGTTTTCATCTGTTAAAGGTATGTTAGCACCATCTGGTTTAAGTTCTCTTTGAGATGTATGACCAAAGCTTTCTTCGTCGACACAAAATGTAAGTTCCAATTCACTAGGATCATTTTCCTTAATCCACAATAACGAATTGTAATATTCGGAATCAACGCTTTCCATATCTTTTAAATCAATTGATTTACCCAACATCATTTTATAAAATGGACGAATGAAAAATGCTGTAAAAATTTAATGGTATATTTATATATCTTTTTTATAAAATATTTTATATTTTCGGTATAATTCAAATAGTTCGTACCATCCAACAGTTTCCCGTGGTAAACAGCCATACCCGCTATACGGCCGATAAATTTGAAGTAATTTAGATGTTCTTCGTTGCATACTCCCGAGAAAGGATTAATTTGCAAAGTATAATTATCCCTATAAATATTTCAATTATTATTACTCTTTATACCTTACATTGTACAAATAGTTTGTATTTCCATGTACTTACGTAGCAGAATATTCAAACAATCCATAATAAGGATTAAACATTTCTTTGGACAGTAAGAAAAACCATTCTCGAGCAAGGCCTCCATAATCTAAACCAACTTCTCCTTCAAATTCAACCCATAATTTTGTTTTTAATATTTCTACTCTGTTAACCGAGCTAATTATGCGATACGAATCTTCTAGAATATTATTTCGGCCAACTTTTATTTCAAACTTATTAGGAACATTGTTCTAAAAGAAGAAAACAAAAAAAGAAAGTAATAAAGTTATAATCCAAGAAGGAAAAAAAATTCAAACTTTATAAAAACAACTTAACATTATCACATATACTTACAGGCTTTCTTAATTGAGACTTAAGATATTCGTATTTTCGTTTATAATCTCGAGAATATGGTATAGCCTGTAGAAAAGGTAAGATTAACTTTTCAAGTGAAACAAAATTTATAAACATACTTTACATAATATAATTTTCTGAACAAATATTTGTTTTTTGGCATTAAAAGATATCATACCGGTCCAGCAATTTGAGGATTAGACATACGTGGATCCTCCCATTGTGTTGTTCTTGTATCTGTGGAAGAAAAACATGAAAAATAAATAAATAAGTATTATATAAGGAAATTCAAAGTTCTCGAATCTTGCATCATTTAAATAAATATTGNAGGTAAGATTAACTTTTCAAGTGAAACAAAATTTATAAACATACTTTACATAATATAATTTTCTGAACAAATATTTGTTTTTTGGCATTAAAAGATATCATACCGGTCCAGCAATTTGAGGATTAGACATACGTGGATCCTCCCATTGTGTTGTTCTTGTATCTGTGGAAGAAAAACATGAAAAATAAATAAATAAGTATTATATAATGAAATTCAATGTTCTCGAATCTTGCATCATTTAAATAAATATTTACGTACTGTGATCAATGAAAAATATCCGGCCATCTGTATGAACTCTTTCTTCCCAACCTTCAGGAAGAGGACCAAGCTGATCTAAATCACTTCTTGGTGTAGTAGAAGGAGCAATATGATTAGGTATCGAACTGGGACGCCCTGTTCGAGGGTCGATCCATGTTGTTGTCCTCGCACTGTGATCGATAAAAAATACTCTACCATTTGGAGCTATTTGCATACCCCACCCAGGTGGAAATCCCTCGTCATTTGACGCAGGAACCGTAGGCTTTGGACTTTCAATCTACATATTAAAGAAACGATAATAATTAAAGTAATAAATTCTGATGCCATGGACATTCATAATAAAAAATACTGTACTAACTTGTTCAGATGATCGCCTAGATCCGGCTGGACTATCTACATTATCATCGCTCTGCAAATGTAACATCAGTATATTTTCATATTAAGATGTAATTTTGTACATGTTAAAAACTTACATAACAAATGCGCTACTGTAATAGAATCAGTCTATCGTGCAATAAGGAAATCTACATGTTACACATTTTTAACATTTTTTTTTAATATATTAAATACCTAATGTCACAATTTGCTTATAGTCGATACAAAATTGATTAGAATCGTGCAATATATTAATTACAGAAATTCGAGAAAAAACAATTGGATCTAATAGGGATACATGTTATAAAGTATAATACAAAATATATTAGCTAAATATTTATTGGAAACCGTGATAAATGTTAAACTAATTGAACATACTAATTAGGAAGAACTGAAAATTTATAACACAATAGCATGGTGAAGTTTCATGTGAAATACAAAGTGACACCAATATACTATACGAAAAATATATATTCTTCTTATAAATTTTTAACTTTATTTTCTTGATATAAACAGACACGTATAAGCAAAAGCATTATATATAATTGAAAATAATCATGTTTATGGACGAGTACCTGGTCTTCATATTCACTAAGGTAGCCTCGTTGATCAACAGAATGTCCAGAGTCTGAAGAAGTATTCCCACTACCCCCTCCCCTACGATTCTCAACCTCATAATCTCTCGCATCCGAATCTTCACCTTCCTTGCAGAGAACTTCACCATCCTTACACACACATGCACAAAATTGCTACATACTGCATGCTAGATTATTATATTTGTTAGAAGGTTATCATACTATTTAAACATTCACGTCCATAATATTTTTCCTTTCGATAATTCATGCACTTCGAACGATATAAAATAGTTATTACCACGTTCTTTGTTCATATATTGTAACACATTAATAGTAATGTATTAAAGCATATGCCTCTGATTAAACGAAATTTAATGCATCAATAAATGTTAAGCAGCACTACACCGGTGTTTGATTGTAAGTTTTTTTTTTTTTTTTTTTTAATTTAGTACGTTAGACGGTTAAACATAAAAAGCGAAAGAAAATATGTACTTGTTAATTCTATTCTGCTCTTATATTAAAATAAACACATGTTTCCATTACCCAATAGTATGTTAAAATTTTAATTATATAATTATCAACGTAATTAATATATCAATTACGTAAATCATGCTTTTTGTGCGTGTGTGTGTGTAGCTTTTTACACACATTTAATCTACATGAACTATAAATCTCGTAATAAAACATAATATTCTATCATGATACAAACACTTGAAATAATGAAAGTGCAAACTACTTAACAAGTATTCGTTTCATTTGGTTTCTGTAGTATTTATAGTAATTATATAAATAATCATTAATATTACCTGATTAATCGAACTTCTGTGTCTATTTTCGTCATCTGCACTAATATGAAAACGTCGTTGAAATTCAGTTGCTGCAGTGTTAAAGTTTCGTTCAATTGTCATATTTCCAGTGGGTGAAGTAGTACTAAAAATAAATTTTTATCTTTTAACGTTATCATTCATATTTAATATTTAATGCTTATGTCAAAAGAAGAACACGATATTTATTACATACGATTCGGTTGGACGTTCCCATTGTGTAAATCGTGCTATATGATTAACATAATACGTTCGCCCATTCGCATCTTGTCTTTCTTCCCACCCCGGCGGTAGAGATCTGTTAAGCGTTACCTAGAAGAATGTTTAATTGAAACATACTGTTGCATATGAACGAGACGCATAATTTTTAACATTTTTAACTCGAAGCATAGTATACACGTAACTGTGCATAGATCTGCAGCCTGTTCCACAAGACTATTATTTGCTGGTCTCACCATTTCCCATCCTTCTGAGTCAGATGCAGTATCTCCATTGTCATTGTCTACAGTTGATGTGTCCGAAATATATGCATGATATACCTCTAAAGTGCCCCTCACTCTTGAACGCTGACTGGAATGATTACTAGCCATATCCTCGTAAGTTATTAATTTTGCATTTGCAAATAAAAGATACAAAAAAAAAAACATTTTAATGAACCGAATGTCAAAATTGGTGATATACAGCCAATAAATATTATTAGATGAAAAACTAATCCAAAACATTATAGAACAGTGCATAGGAAAAAAAAAAAAAATAATAATAATAATAATAATAATAAATTAATTAATGGAAAAAAATGACATATACATTCAATTATTTTTATTATACTTGTTACTACTTACTTATATATATACTTATATATATATATAAGTAGTAACATATATAATTATCATATAGTTTTTATATATCTACAGTATAAAGGCAAATTTCGGACGTAAGCTAAGAGGAAGCTAAACGGATTAAACATTTAAAATATATAGAAATACCCAGCTTTAAGCATATATTATAATGATACTTACCTACGCGGTCGAAGAAAATAACGTCTAGCAGGAATTGTACGACCCTCTTGCTCTTTAGGTAGATTAAGTAATGTTAGTTCTACCTTTCCAAGAAAATCATCCCTTGTCAATCTATTTTCATCGAAAACTTGTAGCACCAATTTATGATCAACAGGTTTAACCTAATGATAAAATATTTATTTATCAATAGATTCAATTAATCATAATATAATATTATAATATATTAAACTTACTCTAAATATAAATTCTTCTTCCCAGACAGGGTTCAAAGTCTTTTTCTTAGTTTTTGTGAGTGCAGAATCTATTGTTTGATCACCATAGATGGTATTTAAATCAACACGCACATAAGGATCGCTTGCACCAAAGATGTCTTTCTTTGCTAATTGGTGCCCAGCGATCACTTTTAATCTCAACTTGCTGGTAGCTTCATCTCTCTATATAAAATACATAAAAAAAAAAATGCTTGCTTGTGAAAAATTTTCATTATAAGATAAATATAACGGTTATTGTTTAAAAATTTGTATTTCTTGCTTACATCGTTCAAAATAACTTACTCGTACGATTAAATTGCGTTTTAAAAAATATAAAACACGTTAAAAAAAAATACTTAAACCTTATTATACAAGTTATTAACTGGTTCGGCACTTTATTCGTTCGTATTAATAACTACGATACAAGACTTTTCTGTTTATCTTTATATACTTTATATAATAAATTCATATTCAATTACGTTATTATAATACATTTTCCTTAATATTAAATTTAAATAAGTACAAAATATATAAAATAAAAAATAAAAAAAAAATAAAAAAAAATAAAGACAACTCGTGCTGCAATTATGAATCATATGAACATTTCATTCTTGGCGCAACAATATTACTAATTACAAAATCAACAACTATCTGGAAGTAACACCCTTTCTGAAGTCTATCAATCAAAAATCCAACCTGTACTTGTCAAACTGTCAAAATAGTTACGTACGGAATCTCCATCAGTTCCAGGCGTCGGATTATATCCATAAATATGTTCCTCTGCCATTAACGTTATGTATAATCGATTTGTTTCTAACCGTCGATTCCTGTTTCTTACAATTTAACAAGGTTTCACAGTTTCTTATGTGCCATCAAGAAACCTATTTTGTCTTAACCCCTCTCCGTCGCTATTGCATGAACGAAACGGATATGACATACTCGCGCTTAAAGATGGCTAACTTCCTTTTAAATATTCAAACCTAACTAAATGTTAACTTCTTCCTTGGAAATAAAAATCGATCGATAGTTAATCACGAAACAACATTATATATTTTATGGAACGTATTTTTTCAAACTATACCAATATCGAACGGAACAAAATTGAAGAATGAAAAAAAAAAAAAGAGAAAAAATACCCGCAACGATTCCAAGTACCACTAAAATGAAGAACTTCTAACGCGCCTGCGAACATCTCTCCGAATTTGCCTAAATAGACATGTTTCGTCATTGTACGTAGTAAGTTGAACGGTGTTATCGAAATTATGAGAATTTAATTTTTAGCCCGAAAGCAATTATTTCTTAACGCTACCATTATGTTTTAACGACTGATGCGCGTAAAAAATGACTCACGTCTTTTGGAGTGAATTCTTCTTAACAGTTTCTTGATTATCAAAGTATTGCATTAATATCGCAAGAACTTTACGACGATAACGAAAAAAGATCGAAACAAATGATAATGAAAGGAATAATGAATAATTTCTAAATTAGTATCCTAAGACGATGCGTGTAACTTTAACATATACAAAAAAGGTATTATTATTTACATACTGCAGGTTCTGTCAATGAAAATCGTCCTGGTCTTGCGTTAACTTGCAATATCTGAGATGCAGAACGGTGTTGATTATTCCAAGTGTAAGAACGAGATCTTTGAGGAGATGATTCAACACCAGCATATATTGGGTAGGTCAAAGTACCTGGCATCTTGTCTTCTTAATCTTTAAATACTTTATACGTTAATACAAAGATTATTTACTATGATTGATATATGTATCTTACTTTTTACATGTAATTTTATATAACGAGATACAATCGAGTGTCGTACTTAAAATAAAAATAATTATTGCAATGATTTTTAATAAAAGATAAATTGAATTTTACTCAGAAACTAGAGCTCTGAACAAGTTTATTGTAACACTTTTATTTACTTCTTAAACACTCTTAGAAAATTTAAATATTTAGCAAATTATAAGAATAAAACTAAAGTAAATTCTACTTTTATATATATTATTTTAGCAATTTTTATATAAATGAAAACAACATAATTAATAAGCTTTTAATTTTGTATGTTAAACAGACATACCAAGTATTTGTGACAAAAATGTAGAATATAATTTATTTTTATTACACGCGCTAATAAATACTGACAATAAATTTTATAAGAAATAATTACCAAACATGCAGAACGACATAAAGCTGCAACATGTACGTTTAATTGAAGATTTTTAATAGACATATGCACATGATTCACTATTAACTGATTACTGATTTATTTATATCTAAACTTTCAACATAAAAAACATAGTACGTGATTGTCCATAACTGCAAAATCACTTGTTTCCGATGCGAACGTTAAACGTAAAAATTGTTTAAGATAAGAAATGCTTTAAATCATTTAAGCGATAACACGTACTTATTCGACTACGAAATTAGCGAATACACTGAAATCTTCGTATATGTATGTACGTACAGGTAATTATTCCACCAATTATAAGCGATTGAAACAAAAAGTTCCAGTAGTAATCAAATAAAAAATTACAAAATTATGCATATAAAAAAATAATTCATAAAATATATTTATTAATATTTTGAACAATTGTTTGTATTTAAAATTATCATAGGATTGGTTGATATTTTTGTGACATTGAAAGATTTGATTGGTAATTTCATTCTACTTACATTCCTTTTATAGATAGCGCCTTTGGTATTAAAAGCCAATCTTACCTTGTTTTGGAAGAATTTTAAATCGTTAAATAAAAAAATGTTTAAAGTTTGCACGAAAAGTTCTACTCGTTACGTGTAAATGTTCAACTTATACGTTCAACTTAATACAGCTCGAAATATTTTATAAGAAACGTAAACTTATATTTGTAAATATGTACATATTATACACGATCAATATAATATTAAAGTAATAATACTGGTAAATAGTCTTATAATTAACATACATGTATAACTAAATTAAATTTTATACATGATATAGGTTAACAGATGATGTATAAATGATATTACATACTGATTGTATCTGAATTAAAAAAATTATTAAAATGTTAAGAAGGCGAAATGTTAATATTAAAACTGTCAAAGAATTCGATGGATTTCCTAAAGTACCTGACCCATACATAGACAAAACTGCAGTTGGAGGAACATGTAAGTTTTCTTTTGTACAATTTGCTACTTTGATTACATCTAACCGTAACACTTTATTTTCATTCGCAGTTTCTGTATTTACAATCTGTACTATTGCATATCTCATAATAGCAGAAACAAGTTACTATCTTGATAGCAGATTGCAATTCAAATTTGAACCGGATACAGATTTCGATGAAAAATTAAAAATAAATATTGATATAACTGTCGCTATGCCATGCGGTCGTATCGGTGCTGATGTACTAGATTCGACGAATCAAAATATAGTTGGACACGAATCGTTGGAACAAGAAGATACATGGTGGGAATTAACGCAAGAACAGAGAACTCACTTTGAAGCTTTAAAACATATGAATTCTTATTTAAGAGAAGAATATCATGCGATTCATGAATTATTATGGAAATCTAATCAAGTGACTTTATATAGTGAAATGCCAAAACGGTATATAAAACATATTATAAGCGACCAATGTTTTATAAATATATTATATATACTGCTCATTCTCTTAGAACCCATCAACCCAGTTACGCGCCAAACGCATGCCGCATACATGGTAGTTTGAATGTTAATAAGGTTGCTGGAAATTTTCATATAACAGCTGGAAAATCATTATCCATACCTAGAGGACATATACATATTTCAGCTTTTATGACTGGCAGAGACTATAACTTCACTCACAGAATAAATAAATTTTCATTCGGTGGACCTAGTCCAGGTATAGTTCATCCATTAGAAGGGGATGAAAAAATTGCTGATAACAGTGAGTTGACACGACATAAAATGTAAATGTAAATGTAAATGTAAACATTCTAATATTTGTAAATTGTTAAAAACAAAATATATTTTAGATATGATTTTATATCAGTATTTCGTGGAGGTAGTTCCTACAGACATACAGACTCTGCTAAGCACTTCTAAGACCTATCAATATAGCGTTAAAGATCATCAAAGACCTATCGATCATCAAAAAGGATCTCATGGAAGTCCAGGAATCTTTTTTAAATACGATATGAGTGCACTGAAAATAAAAGTTACTCAACAACGTGATACAGTATGTCAATTTTTAGTAAAATTATGCGCCACGGTTGGAGGTATTTTTGTTACAAGCGGTAAATATTGACTTGTTTAAATAATTTACGTTTCGCTAAACATATTTGTAATACAAAAAATTTTGCAGGACTGGTGAAAAGTATCGTTCAGAGTTTTTGGTATATTATATACTGCAAATTTCTAACAACCAAAGAAAACAAATACGACCCAGAATATTTCGTTTCGCCTACTAACTTGAATTATGAAATGCTTGGAACAATCAATCTTTTGAACGTTTCGGCACCAAAAAATGTAGATATAACGTTTAAACCGCAATAAAAGTAATTTTTTAATTTAATGCTCAAATGATTTCTAAACATACCATAAAATATTATTAAATTAATCAGATTTTTAAGCAGAAGTAACCACAATTGTGTTTGTAATCGTTTTGTACATACCAATAAAATAAATAATAATTTTATATTTATCGATTGCATATATTTTCTTAGCTTAATTTGTATGTTCTTTACATACGCTATATAAATGTTCTACGTTTAATCGAGAAACATGGTATGTAAACGGATGAAGTCCTCCCTCTCTTTTCGATCTCCTCCAATAGAATGTTTTATTTGACCAGAATATACAAAAGAAAAAATAACAAGAAAGCAATCGTTTCTGAATTACAGTGGAAGTTTGATCGAAAGATGACATTTTATTTACATTTGTTAAATCGATGCGTTAACGCTTTGCATTATACGTAATAAAAGTATTGGTCGATTCAAAACCTTCGCATGCGCTTGACTGGACTATTCAAGAGAATAAGATTTATTTCATTCTGAAACAAGATTAAGTAAACACGAATTGTTTAGATATGGCAGATATTAAACAAGATCACAAAGGCGAAGACACTGATAATTATGGAATGGGTAATAGTGCGGAACCAAAAAATATGCAAGAATTGACGGAATACGTGAGTACGGTTTGGTTTATTGTGACATTCCGTGTTAATGTTTCAATAGTATGATTGTCTATTGATATTTACGTTTCTTTTTATTTCTATAGGTACAAACGCTATTACAAAATATGCAAGGCAAATTTCAAACAATGTCGGATCAAGTTCTTGGGAAAAATATCCTTTTTTTTAAATTAACTCTTTAAGATAGATTTCCTTAAATAACCTCAAAAAAAGAAAAAATGCAATGTTCATTTAAATATATCCATAATACTTTCGACGAGAAAATGTAAATTGTCAAAAAAATTGAGTTTATTTAAGGTAATTATACATTTACTACGATGTTCGTATAAATCAAATAACAACTATCCTTAATGCAAAATACTAGATGAAATGGGGAATAGAATAGATGATTTAGAAAAGAATATTACAGACTTGATGACGCAAGCTGGTGTAGAAGGAGGTGATAAATGACTGTATTTACTGTAAAATTGACTTCGATATACAAACAAAAATATCTTTTTCGAATGCCATTTTCTTCGAAACAAATATTATCAAGTAAGAACAATATCTGTACATTATTGATATACATTTTTGGTTATTAAACAAATAAACTGGCTTTTTTTCAATAGTCTAGTTAATGTAATATACGCTTTATTTCCTTTACTTTTTAAATAATAATATACAAGACACGTTTCATTCTCGAACAAGTAGTATTAGATTAGCCATGTTTGACAAGCACGGACGTTGTTAAAAACTTTTGATACGCAGGAACCGCTGGTACTGTTTTAAATATAAATCGCGTCGAGTCCTTACGACCAAAGTTAGTTTGCGGTTCAATCTAGAATCGTATAAAATATTTTGAAGAGAATAAATTAACCATAATTACATAGACTTATGCCTGATTCTCACAGGTTTTTCTTTGATAGATACAGATTCTGTTTCTTCCGAACTGTCTCTAAATTCCTCAATTTGTACAGACTCCGAAGAGTTTGTTTTTAAGCTAGACTTTGTAGAATCCTACAATAAATGTACAAATATTTATCTCGAAATAGTGTAATCTTATATATTTAATTATCACAGTGTAAAAGAAAAATCGACTTACCATGGATTCGATCGTACGATTAACTAATTTTTGAGAACCGATAGGTGAAGATATAAAACGACTAGCCAAATTTGTAAGAGAGTAGGCTTCTCTAAATGAAGTTCGTCCAACGGTAGCCAATCTCGCAACGGAATCTGGTACATGCATTACTTCGCGAAATTCCTGAAATTAATCATTAACTTACTTAATTCAAATAATAAAAATATATTTAGGATTTTCTTTCAACGAGTTTAGATGACCGGTTAACATAGAGCCGAAACAATCGGTCGAGCAAAACTTTACCCCATTCATGTTTCCTCTTATTATTTGAAAGTCCTGTGAGAAAATATCGATATAATAGCAATTTTAAGATAATTACCGGACTGTACGGTATATTTAACGCTACATATGAAAAAATATAAATATTAAATATATTTTTCATGCGAATAAAAATCAATATTTTTTTAAGAAAAAAAAAAAAAAATAAAAAATTTTTTAATGGGAAAAAAAATAAAATTTTTTTTAAAAAAAAAAAAAAATAAAAAATTTTTTAATGGGAAAAAAAATAAAATTTTTTTTAAAAAAAAAAAAAAAAACGACCTACCTCTAAATCTTTAACTTCATCGATATCAGCTATGTCATGATAAGCTTTTGTTAATAATTCGAGAGTTTTTGCATGAAAACTTAACTCGATAACAATAAAATCTAAAAGTACAGTTTTTAGATCGTGTAATTTCCGTTTCTCGAACGAATCGATTTGTTCTTCCAAACCTTTTACAACTCTTGAAACTTCAACAGAAGCTTTCATTAATTCGGATTCAGCTTGAGACTATATTCATATATTTAAGGATATAAAAAATAGTTTTTCCTTCGTCGATGTAACTGATTGAATAGATTTAATTTTGATACAAGGATACAATCATTTGTCTGTTTCTAGGATTTCGCTCTCTGAGCCTGTCTAAATGCCTTTTTCTTGTCAATTCTTTATCGCGTGCTGTAAATGTATTTTTCACATCATCGCGAGCATGTTTGCAAATTGTTGCGTACTGAGAAAGAGGAGCAATTATTTTGGCATCAAATCTTTGCACTTCAGCATCCCTAAGAACGTTGAACGAAAATTAGGATAATTTATTTATTTTTCTTTAATTTAACAAACAAAATACACACCTGTAATCACTTATTACCGACAAAGTCGTAGAAAAATTGATCAACCCGTTAGAAAGAGATCGATTTATGGTTTCTGATTGAGCATAAGTTTGGATAGCTTTTGCTATTTCATCTCCTTTATCACGTAATCTAACAGTATATTAAATAAATTTACGTACAAAGGTATTGAGAAATGGAAGTAGTAATAATCGATATATATATATATATATATATAGATATATATATAGATATATATGAGCGCAATAACAGTTGCTATGTACAAACCTTGCTGCTTTTCTTGTATATGCTGCAAACGTCGTGCATAATTCTGCAAAATGCTTCTCTACATTGGATATTCGATCTTGTACAAACTTAGCTTCTTGTTCCCTGATGAATAGATGAAATGTTAATGAAACAACCGATATTATTTTCAATGAAAATTCAAATATCGCGCAAATATAAAATTGGAAATATTTACCAAATGTTGCTTTGAGATCTTGAACGTAACATTTTGCCGTATGCAGTTTAACAATTTTTTCTTTTTTTTTAACTCGAACCACTCGATTTTCGTACAAAAATAAAACGCTGCTATCGTTACGTTCAGGTGAACACTTCAGTGATAGTTTACGGTTGACAGGTGGTACATTTCGACCACAGGTGAGGTCGATTTTCGACTATACTCTCTTCCATCGAACTGACTATTGTTCACCCTCTTGTATACTTAAGTGAAATTACAATCTCTTTCGTGCCAAAATAAAAAATATTTAACTCGATAATTTTTTATTAATATAATATTTATTATATGTAGATGAATTTCACAGGAATGTGTAGAGATTCTACAATAAATGAGTTAAAAGTGTGTCATAAAAATATATTTTCATAATAAAATGTACAAATTGTTCAAGATTTTTTGATTACAGCAAATGAATGACTCGCACCGGAACCGATGCGAATTCCCGTATAATCGTACGAGAGTAGTAGTTCTTCCGGAAATTTAACATCCTTTGTATGACCGTTTCCGCAGTTTCCGTGTTCATTCCAACCCCAGCATAAAATTTTTCCATCTTCTGTAATATTATAATAGAAAATAAGTTACACGCTGTTACGTGTAATCTCCTTTTTTCTTCTTCTTCTGTAAATTATTATATGTTACAAATACCAGTTAAAGCAACATTGTGTTCCGAGCTGACAGAAACTTGATCGACTTTCGATATATTTTCGATTCGCCTAACTGTCCAAGTCGATGGCTTCTGGAATTCTGTAATACCTAATTGTCCGTATGTATTTCGACCCCAGCCAAAAATCTGACTATCTAATGATAAAATAATCGAGAATTAACGATCAATGTTACCAAAACAATAGCTATTAAATCGAGTTACCGTTTAACACAATCACGTGGGACCAACCACTATGCGTTTTAATTGGCAATTTAAACTGAAGATTCGATAGTTTTATTGGAACAAACGTTCTTAAAAATATATCTCTATTTAATCCTAATTGTCCGTATTTATTATCACCAAACGCATAAACATTTCCATCTTTCGCTACTGCGATCGTATGGTGTTGACCACAGCTAACATCCTCTATGTTTGTTAACGTTGTAACTATTTAAAACCATCGTAGAATAATCTTTATTCGTATTATCGAGAAACAGCTTTTATTTTTCTTAAAACGTATTTACCTTCTGTGAAAGTGTACGCGACATTCAAACATTCTTCTTTGCTCGAAGAGCTTAAACCTAATTGTCCTTTGCTACCTGCACCCGCTACTAAAATTTTATGATCCTCTGTTACTAGAGCAGTGTGTCGTAAACCCATAGAAATTCCTTTTAATTTTCGATCCGTAATGATCTCGAAGGGTTCATACGTCCATCGGAGATTGTTTGGGTGCTTGCCCAATTGTCCGAAACAATTCGAGCCCCATAAAAATAAAGCACCGTCTATTGTTAACGCTGCCGAACAATCCCAGCCGCATGTTATGTCTATGACAATCTTGTCTTTCAATTTTCCATTTAATTCTCGAAACGAAAGAATATCTTCTTTCATAGAAAAACCTGTTTGCCCTTTACTGTTCCAACCGCAAGAATAAACGTGACCATCGTCATCTAGAATCAACGTATGACCAGCACCGCCGATTATTTTCTTTATTTTTTGCGGTTCTAATGAACATTTTGACAAATCAACTTCACGAGGTAAAATGCAATCTTCCGATTGAATTCCTTGTCCAAGTTGACCGTGAGAATTGGCACCCTATAAAATGAATTATCCCTGTTTAAATTATTCCCGCCAGGACACAAGATTTCGAATTAAATTTCATTTTATCCCCTATGAATAACATTTACTAATGGCGTAGGTATACGATGTACGTACACAACATTTTATAGTTTATGAGAAATTGTATAAATCGAGTTATATTCAAAATGAACGAATTATCTGTATACGACGTGCGATAGAAGTAATTACATTACCCATGAAATTAAACAATAGGACATTGTATTAAATATATTTTTGTGAATACTTATATGTATTAATTTCCCAATGTTAAAACAGTAACACACAAAATTATCGAGAATATCTTTAAACCAATAAACAGACAAGTATGTACCCAAAGCACGCGTGAAATATATCATAAACTTAACACTTTATAGAATTTCGTATCACACGAACTAATAAAATAATACAAATAAAGTTGGAAGCAACGAGGAATTGGTAAGAAAACTTTCGAGTCCCGAGGCTTTGTACATACGCATACACTGTGAATTAGATCTACGTTACGTGTCGTCTATGATTGAAAACGAAGATTGAATGCAAGGTTAACATATATTTTCACTGTACGATACAGATGACACGGAAACACGATGTATACCCATCAAGCTTTTTAATACATTGATTCTTTCGTTAAAATGTGCAAAGACAAGATGGAAGAATCTATAAAATTTGACATTAAAGAGGTTAAAACTGACGTTTTGCGCGCAATAAACGAATGTTCTCAACGCGGATTATTGCATACCACAAAATGGTGTGTAAAAGTTTTAAAATAAAGTAACACGGAATCATAATCTTACTATTATAGGAAGAATGAAAAAAGGTTTCTTCTTTGCAGGCTGGCAGAATTGAGTTATTCCTTAAAAGATGTAAAATTAAATGTTCACGACATTACTGCCGATTTGTATATATCTGATACAGGCGAAGAAGAAGATACGTATATTTTAGCAAAAACTTACTTCGATTTGAAAGAATATGACAGGGCTGCTTATTTCACCGAACAATGCAAAACACCAAAAGTTCGATTTTTGCATTTATATTCTCGATATTTATCAGGCGAGAAGAAAAAAATAGATGATATGACAGTGGTACCTCCGGATCCTTTAAAAAACGAAAGTTTAAGATTATTATGTGCGGATTTAAGGAAAGATCAGTTGGCAGATAAACTCGATGGTTTTGGTCTTTACCTTTTTGGTGTAACTTTAAAAAAACTACAACTTACCAGGGAAGCGATGGATGTGTTAGTCGAAGCAACCCATAAGCAACCTATGCATTGGGGATCTTGGTTAGAATTAGCTTCTTTAATCACGGATAGAGAAAAGCTTGAAAACTTATGTTTACCTAATCATTGGATGAAGAATTTTTTTATGGCTCATACATATTTGGAGCTGCAATTAATCGACGAAAGTTTAGCATTGTATTGTGAGTTACAATCGATGGGTTTTGAAAAAAATGGTTACGTGCTTGCACAAACTGCAATTGCGGTACATTATAGGAGAGGCAAGTTAGTTTTTTGAAAGAATCGTTAGGAAACACTTTTTGATTAAAACGGTGTACTAAACTATATTTTCATTTCAGATGTTGATAATGCTATAGAAACGTTCAAAAAGATAATAAAGGAAGATCCATATTGTTTGAACAATATGGATACGTATTCTAATCTGCTCTATGTTAAAGAAATGAAAGTTGAACTAGCATATTTAGCTCACAGAGCAACAGAAATTGATAAATATAGACTGGAAACATGTTGCATAGTAGGTAAGCGTACTGTAATTCGGTGTAACGGAGGTAAAAGTTTCTTGCTCAAATAACATTTCTTTAGGAAATTATTATAGTTTAAGAGGAGATCATCAGAAAGCAGTAATGTATTTTCATAGAGCATTAAAATTAAATCCACAATATCTTTCTGCCTGGACGTTACTCGGTCACGAGTTCATGGAAATGAAAAATACTAATGGTGCTATTCATAGCTACAGACAAGCTATTGGTATATATTAGGTATATTATTAGTATATATATTACGAGTACCTATCTATTTGGTAATTTTCTTTTTTTTTTCTCTCTTTCTATATATGTATATATATATATATAGAAGTGAATAAGCGGGATTACAGAGCATGGTATGGTTTGGGTCAAACATACGAAATTCTGAAAATGCCATTCTATTCACTTTATTACTATAAACAGGCTCAACTATTAAGACCACACGATAGTAGAATGCTGTTTGCTTTAGGAGAAGCATATGAAAAGCAAGATAAAATACAGGATGCGTTAAAGTGTTACTACAAAGCGTGCAATGTTGGCGACATCGAAGGAACGGCATTGTTAAAATTAGCCATGTATGTATACTAAAATTCGACGTTATCTATGATTTGTTTATTATGTTCTAATATACTACAGATTATATGAAAAATTTGGCGAACACGATCATGCAGCAGCAGCTTATACGGATTTTGTGATGGATGAATTTAGAAATGCAAATAGAACTGATTTGAGTCACGCATACAAGTATTTAACGCAGTACCATTTAAAACGAGAACAATTGGATCACGCTAATCATTACGCTCAAAAATGTTTGCAATTTGACGAAACAAAAGAAGAAGCTAAAGCATTGTTAAGAACGATTGCTCAAAAGAGAGGAAAACTTGAACATTCGATGGCGGTAATTATACAGTATTTATCGTATTTAAGAATTAAACAATATTAATTAATTTTTTTTAATTTTTTTTAATTTTTTAATATTGCACGAATTACAGGTAGAAGATATGAATGAAACGGATCCTGTTATCGAACAAGGAGAAAGAGCAGACGTTACACCAGGAAATCAGTTATCACCGATGAATTTGTCATTTATGCCTACGCCTTAAGATACGAAGAAAGTTATTCGTTGTATATTTAATTTATAGCTTTGTACATTGTATATATTTTTAATAAATATTTCAAGATTAAAACACCAATTTTCTCGTAACGAATTTTTATTTATTGCACGTTGTTTCTTTGTAAAAGTACAAAAATACAGATATACAAATTGTTCGAAATAGTAATATCACCGGTAATAATTGTTTTTTAAAATGTTATTTAAAATCTTTGAAGAATTAACGTATACAGGAAGGTCCATAAATTCAGGATAATCGTAATAAAGATGCCGCATAGGTGAAGGTGCCGGTGGTACAATCGCCACCATTTTGATAAGCGAAGAATTTGAATTGTTATCTTTTGAAGATTTCAATATAAAAGATTTGAAATCATTGTTAATGTACGGTGTTAGCGGTGGATTTTGTGGTACTTCCGGAAAACCAGGTGGAGCACGAGTACACATTCGCGAAGTACTTGTACTATCGGGTGAGTTCATGCGCCATTGTTCTACTGCGATATCCGTATCTGGGGTCGCGGATGCACGTTCATCGAAACCAAGATCCGTCGAAGAGGACGATGTACTGCACGATGAAATTCGTTTATGTGCAATTCTTAAAAATCCATCGTTCGAATCTTCATTGTCCGCTACATAATTTATCTCTTGTTCTATCCCTTTACCCTGGAAAAAAAAACAAAACAAATAATAATAAATACGATAAAATGACTAGGAATAAAATGAATAAAAAATATTGTAGGTAAGTATACCTGAAAGGGATGGAGCTGAGACTTGTGAGTTGCATATTTGGAACAAAA
Source organism: Ctenoplectra terminalis (assembly GCA_019453375.1). Lineage (NCBI taxonomy): Eukaryota > Metazoa > Arthropoda > Insecta > Hymenoptera > Apidae > Ctenoplectra > Ctenoplectra terminalis. The sequence goes on along the minus strand of SMSQ01025576.1, from coordinate 70,426 downwards.
TGGTTTTTCAGGTACCTTCGTATCAACTAGAACCATTTCAACATCGTCGTCCGAAAAGGCGCTATCCGTTTGCGTGGCCGTTTCTTTATATTTAATATCTTTCCGTTTTGACTCCTTATCTTTCACTGGTGTTCTCGCAGAACGTAATTTATATTTACTCGGAGTATCTTGTCGAGAACTCCGTTTTTCTTCGCGCATTTTATTCTGACACTTACGTTCAGCGTGCCTCTCCTTCTTTACTTCGTCATAGGCTAGTTTTCTTCTTTTATTATTAAAAAGAAACTCGGTCGAAGTTTTGGTTTTTCGTTCTCTTTCATCATCTTGTAACTCGTTTCTTGATCGCGACGTAACCGAGGAAGTGTTATTGTTCACTGGGTTGTACAAGAAATTATTTCGTTTCGTTTTCTCGTGTTTGCTGGTCGAGGAAGACTTAGGAAGTGAAGAAGACGGAAACTCATCGTCGGAAGAAGTGCATTGTTTTCGAAAGATCCGCGAAATTTCTTCATCCACGGAGGAATTGCTGTCTTGTTCGTCATTATATGTCGCAGATATGCTTTCAACGATGTTATTTTGTACGTTTTCAAATCGTCGACTATTTTGAGACATCTTTATCACGGAGTACGTCTTGTCACAAGTGTGTTCTTCGATCGATATATCCATAGGTTCTTCCAAAACTGCATACGAGGTAGATCTATGGTTACCGTAGTCTACCGACATGTTCATTATCATCGTGCTACTCGCGCTGCTCCATTGTTCAGCAGAAGAATCAGAATCCTCTTCGGCAGTCACCATTTCGTTGTTTGATTTTTCACTATCACTTTTATCTTCTTTAAAATTCTCGCTTCGAGATGACACATGTTTCCTTTCATCCGCAGAATAAGAAGCAGGCTTGGAACTTTCAACATTTTTCGAAAATTTATCGTTCGAAGTTTCCTTTACTAAGCTTTGATCTTTTCGTTCTTTCCTTGTTTTTATCTTTTCATTTATCTCTTCGTTATTTCGATCGTTTGATTTTTCATGTCTCGCTGTTGTGTGTTCCTTGGAATCGAGAGATCCCGAAGAATTTGTGCCAAATATACAAAAGCGCAAAAGATGTAACGGGAACATGATGTACTTTATACCACTTTCGATGATGTTGCTCATTGAATGCAGATCCTCGATCGATGGCATAAACATATTTTTCTTCGTTGCTTTTGAATCTTTTCTTGATACTTCTCGAGGAAAGGGGCTGTAGCGATTACCCTTGATCGTAGATTTCAATGATTCTGGTACAGCGGACACACCTGATACACCCGATACAGTTTCCTGTTAAATTAATAAAATCGTGACAACTTATACAGTATTACAATTTGTTTTATTCGTAATAAAGGTATGCGAATAATACTGCAACGAATTCTAAATACGCGACTAATATGCAAGAATGCTTATTTGGCATTGAAGCACTGGCGTGTTTGAGCGCAAAACTAGAAAATCTTATTGATTAAAACTATATATATATATATATTAAAAATCTGTTGTGTGATGAAATACAATTGGCGAATTTCGCTCGAACTTTGTGCGAGATAATCTTGTCAAAAGTGAGCGTTTCTTCAAGCATCACAGGAATTTATCGTTACGTAAATATTATTAAAATTCAGATAATTTAAAATATAATTAGCGTTGGTTTATCTATAGAGTGTCGTCATCACATACCAAATGTAGCTACCGTACTATTTCAATCGATAAATATTTTAATTAATAGAGTTTCTTCTGGTTGAATCGTTAAGAAAATAATACTAAAAATAGTAAGTACTGTCACCGGTATAATCACAAAATCATTTTTAACGCTAGATTCACGGTCTTTAACTTGGCTTGTTAGTTATTGTTAGTTATTTGTTTCATTTCTCGTTTCTCTTCAACGCGAGTACTTACATTATCGGTTTCGGAGCACTGACGTCTGCTTCTTCTGCTCGTATTTTTATTTTCTTTCGGCATGATTGCTGACACTTTAATTCTTGATATCACTACTTCACTATCGACAGAAAAACTATCACTCTGAATTCTATCGATCCGAAGTCAAGACAGTAGTGCGCGGTACATCTGAAAAATGGTAAATGAAGCGGAAAATTAGTCCGGTGTTATTTATAAGGAAAGGAAACGAAACACCGATATTCTGTTTTCTCATTGGTCAACCTGCGTACAGGACAAGAGAAATTTTATACACGTATTGTAGCTTAAAAGAATCAGGGGTGATTATCCTTTCCGACAAGTGTTGACCGTAACGTTTGTACTCCTTCGCTTTCAGGTCAATTCGTTCCCCTCGATGCCTTGCCGTTTATTATTAGACACATTGATCAAACAGAATTCTATCTACCTTTTAAGACAATTTACACGGATTAGAAAAATTTATTTAATTTTTAATATATCGTTTAAATGTTACAATCGTTGCGACGATTGTATCTTTCTTCTATTTATTTGTCGCATTCGTTAAATTTAAAGCAATTGCACGCGCACTAAGAAAAATATTGATCCAGACATTTTTATACCGATATATCTATCCCTTGTTACACACAATATTAACGAATTAACGATACGTCCGACAATCCGTTAAGTGAAAACGGTGAACATGCCTACGGTAAAAGGAATTTACCCTCGCTTGGCCTCTTCGCTTTACACCCCTAACTTTACATATCTAAGCCTCGCTTAATTATTGTTTGTTCAAAGATTTTCGATCATTCAACAATGGAACAATTGATGTTCACGGTGACAACAGTTTTGTATTTTTCAAGAATAACGAAGACATTCTAGAAAAGGCCGTTTTTCTTAAACTGACTCGGGTCAATTTTCGTTCGTCCAACGTACAGTTCTATTTTTAATAGCATTAGAAAGATTGTTATTGTCCAAATATTGTTATTTTTAATAAATTCGCTTAAAGATGATAGTAATCTGTCGTACGATTCTTTAGATTTCAGACCATAACTTCTTAAGTAGTTATTTTCTATAAACATATAGAATCTTTTCTTAAGTGTGTGCTTTAGTATGTTTGAATTGGAAATGCAAAAGTAGAACCATCACCAATATACATAGAATACTGTTATAGGATACAAACTCACGCAAGCATATAGACACGCGAGTATGTCGCGTGCACGCGTAAGTATGCATATGTACATGTATGCACGCGACGGTCGTGTGCAGACTTAACGTATGCACGCAACAATGCAAACACGCACTCTTTGTTGCTGCTTTAATATAATTNTTTTTTTTTTTTTTTTTTCAAACAATCTCACCCTCGGTTTCGACGTTTCTTGCATGAGTGCACCCCATTTGCCCTTGGTCGTTTTTTTTTCCGCAACTTTTGGATGTTCAACGATAATGGTCAAGTTTCCAGATTTCGTCAATTTGTTCGTGAACATCTCTTTTACGATTTGGATGGTCGATTGTCTGAACGTTTCAATCATTTCCGGTGGGACAAAGTCCCGATTCTTCTCGGCAATCTCGCTAGCGTCGTAAACCAATTTTCCTGTGTAATGAGCGATACTAAATTCATGAGAAGTTATCGGTTTTATATAAATATTATCCGATCGTTGTTGAATTTTGGTCATGATGTATTGATAATCAAGCATGTTTTTGGATGCTTCGTCGATTATGCTGAATAAACCTTTGTCTCTGCTCATCAGTTGATCTATCGCATCTTTGTTATCGTAAAAGTGTAAACGTTGCAGGGGTATATCTTCTTCTTCTTGTTCTTGCTACGGACCAAGATTGATACGAGACGCGAGAATACTTTCCATCTCTAATTGTTGTTAGTTTGTAATATAGGCTTGCCTAGAATTTCTATTCGCAACTTACCATTTCCCAAGCGAATACTCTTTGATTGTAATAACACTGCATTTGTTCGTTCATAGTGTTTACCAGTAGCTGCTCGATTCGATTTACACCAAAGCATTCGAATCCAAAGAGATCCATTACGTGGATCACATATTTGTCGCCGCTGAAAAACAGACATTTCATAGGTGATCGTACGTCGCGTTTCATTTTACATTTTCGTTTTTATAACTTACAATAAAGCGCGCGTAACCGTAAATTTGTGATTGATCGTGTTTATTATCCAATCGACTAATCGCTGATAGATCGTGTTAGCTAACACGTCTCTCGCTTCTTTCGCTTCTTCGCAACTATGCTTTCGACGCACGACGTTTCCCTTGATAATTATACAGTAATTAAGCAATGCCCAGATCAATTTTTTTTCGTCTAGATCGAGAAGTTGGGCGACTGGAATAGAAAGAGACATTTAGCTATCATTGATTTTTACACCTAGAATATTAATACTTCGTACCTCTTTTGGCAGCTTCGTCGTTGTCCATGTCAGCTTCTCCATTGTTACCTTCGACGAAACGAATTTCTCCCAAAGTTAAAATCGCTGCTAACAACTTCCAGATCGTTTCGCAATACTCTTCCATTTCCAAAATTTTCAGGTTTTCTTTGAGTTCTTCGAATTTAATCACGTTCCCTCGCGGATCGTTTCGAACTTTAAACGATCGCTTTCTTTCTGTTCCCTTTTCGCTTATTCTAAGGTATCGCATTCTTCTTCCTGATGGTAGTTGATACTGTTTCAATTTGCTTATGGCGTCGAAGCCATCGTAGAAGTAGTAGAACACATGAAAATTCGATTGATTTCTGTGAAAAAAATATTTTTTATGATTACTGTGTGCAATCGACAAGGATACGATTAGATTAGATTCTNGATACATGCTAGAATGAATTACTTGTAAGATTTTAGACATTCTTGTTAGATCTATCATTACGAATATCTTAAATACGAGTAAAATGTTAAAAGAGAGAAAAAATGAAACGTTTCATAATGTTTGGATGAAAATTTCTAAGGTCGCGCGCAATTGAAGAGAGCATAGCGGCCATATTGACTATGTACTCCCAACCCAGCACCAAGGATGTTTGTGCGTGCCTGGCACGACTGCTGTTATATCGCGGTCGCTGTCGTTGTCAACGTTGTCATTCTCGTTGTCGTTGTCGTTGTCGTTGTTATTCCTATTGTCGTAGTCGACGTTGTTCTGATGGTTAAATCGTGACTATCGCTGAAGCGTTAGGATATCGAACGATTCGCAACGGGCTGATAATATTTTGACAGAATCGACACCTTTTGTCTGCAAAATGTCAAATCAAATATGTTTAAAATGGAACAGTTTTTTAAACAACATTGCAACGAGTTTCGAAAGTCTCTGGGAAGAGGAAGGTTTAGTAGACGTGACATTGGCAAGTGATGGACAGTGTCTTACAGCTCACAAAGTAATTCTCTCAGCAAGTAGTCCTTTCTTCAAGAAGGTTTTCCAGGTTAGTTTTCTACATAATATATCGTTTCCTTTACATTTGTTATTTCGTTGACGTTTCGACAGCTGTTTCGTTGTCGAATAAAACTGTTCGTCAACTTCTTTAATCGATAAAATATAACAAAAAAGATCGCTTAAAAATATTCATATCCCTTGATATCGCTCGAGGTTAGATTATTTGAACGAATTCGAACAATTCGTGCCACATTTCGAATTTGTCTCGATTACCTGTCACGTGATTTTAGTCAGTGTTCATGTTATAGAGGATCTTTTATTTTTTCTTTCGTTACAGACAAATCCCTGTCAACATCCAGTTATAATCCTTCAAGATGTCCACTTCAGTGAATTAGAAGCCTTACTTATATTTATATATAAAGGAGAAGTAAATATCGAACAAAAGAATTTACCAGCGCTCCTAAAAGCTGCGGAAACTTTGCAAATTCGTGGACTCTCTGGAGGAGATATATTTGCTAAAGAGTCTTACAAAAGATTAGTGGAGTTGGAACAGGCGGTGGAAGAAGAAATGGTAACTACCAAGGAAGAAACTCCGAGGAAAAAACAAAAATTGAACAAACATCAAAATTCTATATTAGAAACAGCATTGACGCCTAAAATATCACAATTAGAGAGCACGGATGAGTCGACGACGAGCGAACAAGGAGGTAAAGAAGGAGATCATTCGTTGCAGAAAAATATGCAGAATCCGGTCTATCGGCGTTTAGAAATGAAGGTTGGTTGTAAATTGTACGAATAATATTTACAGTTTTTCATATAACGGTAGATCGAATATTTGTAGTAACGTTCGGTTGTTTATATTTCAGATAGAACCGTTAGAAACGACGTTAGAGGAATCTCAAAAACAATCCGCAACGGATAAAGATCCAGCAGAGAGGTTGGACACGGGACAAATCGATGGAAACCAAGGTTAGTATACGGAAGATTATAATATCGTTATACAAACGTTAATAGAGAACAGAAGCATTGGCATGTTATTCGTTGTAAACGATATGTTATATTTATTTCATGCCATTTGTCTATGTTTTGAGTATTGTATTTATGTGCATATTTTTTAGTATCGCATTATATTTTACGTTTAACGATAACATTTATGCTATGTTTTAAAATTTTACAACGCAGAAGGAAAGGGCAATAATTCTTCGTTATATTTCATTGTATATATGTTGATTAAAAATCGACATAAATCGTTGTATTGTGGTCAATGTTGCAAAATGTATGATAGGGTGTATCATTGATCGGAAATTTCAATAAAATCAGGTATACACATCAGGTATACTGTCGTTTTCGATGCTTTGTCAAATCGTTGACTTAACTTTGATCGTTACTTCTGCTTTATTCGTATTGGTGTGGCACGTATTTCTTTCATTTCTTTCATTTCTTTCATTTCTTTCATTTCTTTCATTTCTTTCATTTCTTTCATTTCTTTCGTTTCTTTCGTTTCTTTCGTTTCTTTCGTTTCTTTCGTTTCTTTCATTTCTTTTCATTTGATCCAATTGTAGAAGCAAACTTATAGCGATAATGGATGTGCGCGTAGGTAGTAAAGCGTAAATAAAATACGATCGGAAAAATTAGTGGTCAAGGCGGAAAGAGTGTTAAGTTATCTATATTAATTATCAGACAGGTGATTAAACGAAAACGAGGGGAGAAAAATAGTTGCTTAATGGTTTTCTTTACTTTATTTCTATTTTATTTACTTTATTTAATGCGAGAAGACTTGGCTTCTAGTACTAGGTAATTTAATCTAACTTTTATTCCGCGTATACACGTAAAAATATCTGTGCATGCGCGACGGATAAGACGAATGAAATGATACGCGATCGATCGTTTAATTTGTCTCGTCGAATTTGCTTGATTGTTCGGTGCGCTACAATTGACGCGTCAGGGGGATCCGTGTCTAAAGCAGGCTGTGCTCTGATGTGTGTGGCAGGGTCTGGGAACAGCCCTGCTGAAGACATTTCCGGTTTATCTGGGTTATCCGGCCTAACTGGATTCTCGGACGTGAAGCCACTGCTATACGCGTATCAGCAACTACCTTACGCCGATCTTCTGCCGAGTCCGGAGATAATTTCAACGTGGGCATCCTCTCGACCGATGGATCATTTGGCCTGTGACCTTATGAAGATCCTTTTTACCCCGGAGGAGAGGATTCTCTGTAACGTAAATGGCAAGATGGGAAAACAGCAGTTCGATAGTAACAAAATACATTTGATAAGAGAAGTTCTGTTGCACTTTAGTGGTATTGTACCTAATAGCGTTGAATGGGAAGAAACGTGGAAAAATTGCGTAACTAAAATCGATACTAGCAATAGGGGTTTGAAAAGGTATCTGTTCCAGAGACGGTCAGTTTATACTCAATGACTAGGGCGTTTCAGGTCAGGGGTAAAACGGAAACGTTTCCACTGGCTAGAATAAAATATTTCTTTCGGTGATCGCTCGTCTCGATTACCCAAGATCGTTTAGGATCGTCTTGGATCGCCTCGCAAGTTTCCGTATCCTTTCTTCTTGGAAGAAGCTGGTCCGAGTCTAGGTAGAGCGAGGTTATTCGGTGAAAACGGTAGAACGTCTTTAAAGGGAGAGTAGGGAAACGGAAAGCGTTCTGGGCACGGTCCAATTATTTATACGCTTCACGTTTGCTTTCACCAAGCAAATGATCGAGTAATTTTTAATTAGTTCGAGTATTTTATTATTCGAAATCAGATTTTTTTTCTTTTTTTTTTTACCATTGTCTTTCGTTTTGGTAACGATCGTGTAATACGTATTCCGAAGATTATTCTTCCATGTTCGAGAAAGTCGATCGTTTCGTTATTTGATTCCTTAGATTTGATTATTTCTCGTACTTTGTTGTACCTTGTACCTTGTACCTTGTACCTTGTATCTCGTACCTTGTACAACGTAACATTCCTTCCTATTCTTCATTTATAATGTTCACGAAAATATGCACTCTCGCAGTAGACGATCTACACGACACATACTAATGTTAAACGCGCTGTGTCGTATGGACACGCGGAGTCTTTCTTGCACTCGAAGGCACGGCAAATACGATCATACGCATTACCGTACGCGCGTAGATAGATATGTAGGTGTACGTTTACTGGTATACGCGTGCGAACGTAATCGCGTTTCGCACTATCGACGACTTTACATACATTTAAAGAAGACGAATACATCGTAGCTCTTACAATGAGAGTAGTAAAATATAAGGTATGCTTCTAGAATATTTAAAGTGTTCAAAGTGTCGCGACGAGACTTTACGTGAACGATTCCCAGCTATCGACGGAACATTTTTTTTTTCTTCTTTCTTTTTTTGGCGCGTTTATTTCGATCTTTTCGTATTTCTCTCTTGATCTCACGAAGATACGAAACGCTTCAACTTGGCTATTATTTAAATCTATACGATTGTAGACAAAACACACACACACACACACACATACACTCACTCACACACACACACACACACACACACACACACACACACACATATGACTGGTTGCAAATAAACCTATTTTACATTTTTAATTGTCTCGTCATTTCCCGAGATTCCGTCTTTCCCTGTACATGTATAATCGCTACATGTACAAACTAGAACTCTTTTACCTTCATACTTTTTCTAGACAACTTGTGCTAGGTAATTCAAACATATTTACAAAAGTATACTCATAGAAGATCTGAAAGAAAACGGATTAATTGTAACAAGAATGAACGTTGAATATTCTACGAATCCATCGATTTGTTGATTTGTAATTTATTTATTTCCCCGAAGAAAGAAAATCCTAAATAGAGCGACAAGTTCTTATCCCGAACCCTTTCTAGCTCGTTCCATTGAGTGAATGACCGATGAAGACGCGTAATTATCTTAAACTAAGCGAAGAAAATTTGAAGTCGGGGACTGGAATTACTTGCAGGATCATCAAAGTCGAATGTAACCGTTACCGCTGATGCACGAGAGACCTCGACTTCTTCACCCGAGCCGGAAACGCGCGCGAAATTTCCAATTGGCCTTAATCGAACTCCACCTTGGAATACCTATCGATCCGTCGACGGCTTCCACTCGCCAAATCATTCGTATTTGGAACCGATACCCGATCAAAAGGAACCCGTTAACATTCTCGTCGAACGGGATGCAAGAGTTCTGCACTCTGCCTTTCCTACTTCCTCCGGGACCGCTGGAAACTCAGAGTTCTCGGAGGAGACTGTAAAGGGTGGTACAGCGTATCCACCTTTTCCGTGTCCGTTCTGCGATAGAGCGTATACAAGTTGGGGTTTCCGACGAAGGCACATCAAAGCCGTCCACACAATTTCACCGTCCCTAAACTGTAAATGGTGTTTACAGGTATGTCGACAACAGTCACAACATCCGATAAAGCGAGATGTAAACGCGATTGTTTTTCAGGTTCTTCCTACGCACGCGGCTTGGAGACGTCACGTAATATTGGCGCACAATTTGTCGGCAAGCGACGCACACAATGGTCTCTTAATATTGGAAGAAGCGCACATGGTTTTGCAAATTGCGCGCCCTACCAGGTTGGACACTTTAGTCAACATAATTAAACAAAGTTCTCAACAGAACAGCAATCAGGATAATTCCCAGGCAGATAAAGATTGAATTGTCGCTGGATCCTGACGTGTCAACCACGTATCAACCTGTTCGAAGTGCTTATATTCGAGGATGGAACGTGAATTTATGAACTCGTAATAGAAACTGTAACGCCGACAGACATTTCTACGAGATATATGTATATTCCTCGATTAAATTATTCTTATTTTTAGAAACCAATTGAACGATCAAGATTTCCATACTTTAATAAGTGTCTAATCGTTTACTCAGTGATGGTTGTTTTCTTTTTTATTATTTTTATAGCGATTATCGATGGCCAGTATCACGCTGCATTGCTGTATGCAGTATTTTTATTGTTGTATTAACTAATTTGTACAAAGGAATAAATATTTTACGTATGGCAAAGTATTCTTTATTTACGCTGCGTTCAAAATAAGCAACGAGATACAAGTACGTGTTTTAAAAAAATGAAATCATTGAATTCATTTAATTCTTTATTTTTTAAAATGTTCTTGACAATCGTGCATCAGTCGGTTGAAATTATTATAAATATGTATTTCGTAAAAGTAACAGGAGATTCGTGCTTTGCAACAGAACCGATTGTGCAGGGTGCACTTTTTTTATAATAATTCGATTCTTTCCATAAATGAGTATCGTTGCGTGCGATGAAAGGGTACGAAAGCACTGTTTTCAATTGAAACAAACCCTTGTAACAATTATTTTTTTCTATTTTTTTTTCTTTTTTTGTGATATTTTTATAAATTAAAAATTTCTTAGATGTTTTGAAAATACGTTTCAAGGATCTATCTATCGTATTTTAACGAGTTGTTGTAGCCAATATAAAAATCGTGATCAATTACTGCGCGTCGGTAAGGAGCATTGCTAACTGTTGGAGAATCGTTTAATGAAAATCATTGTAAATCGGACAAAAGAACCGACTTTACGGTCGCTCGAGTCGCGAATGGAAATTATAAAACAAGTTTTATCGACAGAACATTGTGGTAGTTCGTTTCTATTGAAAAAAGAAAGAAAAAAAAGAAAAGCATTAAAAAAATATACGTATATACATATTTGTGGATAAACAAAATTCTCTCCGAGTCAGCAACGTTGGTGATTTGGGTATCGATCTTTCAAATCATACGAGTCGTGCATTTGTTTCCATCGGGATAGCTACAGGTATCTTGCAGGCATCTCTTTTTTTTTTTTTTTTTTTTTTTTTTTTTTCTTGGCTTTTGTGTTTTTTTTTTTTTTTTTTTTTGATTTATTTTTATTTGTGTTTTTTTTTTTTTTTTTTTTTGATTTATTTTTATTTGTGTTTTTTTTTTTTTTTTTTTTTGATTTATTTTTATTTGTGTTTTTTTTTTTTTTTTTTTTTGATTTATTTTTATTTGTGTTTTTTTTTTTTTTTTTTTTTGATTTATTTTTATTTGTGTTTTTTTTTTTTTTTTTTTTTGATTTATTTTTATTTGTGTTTTTTTTTTTTTTTTTTTTTGATTTATTTTTATTTGTGTTTTTTTTTTTTTTTTTTTTTGATTTATTTTTATTTGTGTTTTTTTTTTTTTTTTTTTCTTTTTTTTTCCTCTCGGGAGATTAGCAATTCCAACTGATCTTGTTTTTACGGTGTTTCGATACGTAAAAAGTTTTCGTCGTTGGCTCCATTCTTACAACTCGGCCACGTAACCTTCGATAACGATTCCCGGTGCAATCTCTGCGGTGACACTCTCCGAAGCCACGTTCCTTCGAGCTTCTACGCTCGACCGATCTTCTCCCCAGGCTCCCTCCTTTCCGTATTTCTCGGACATTCTTACCATTTCGTTTGGACTCCATTCGGGGGAATCCCTGCGACTTCCTCCACTTTTGTATACAACGTTCGACTCGTTTTCACGATTTCCACGATATCCCGAACTTGGCAGTGGTGACGGGGAATAAGAATAGCTATCGTAGACAGGAGTACGCTTCATCGATGCTCGGTGATGACTCGTTTTTCTTAACATCGCCTGTTAAAATTAAGGTCAATGATTTAGCGTCGATAGTTTCTTACGCGCGTGTGTAATTTACTTTCGTCTCACTTGAAAGTTGAATGGTGGTTCGTCGTTGTCTTCGTTACCGTCGTAATTATTTCTACGACCTATCATTTGCATTTCTCGAATCGGATTGATGCTGAAACGAAGACAGAAAAGAAAGTAATGGTAGTTTTATGGAACGAAAGGTTCGTATCGCGATAGCAAAAGATCAGCTTTGTATACGTAGCATGGTCGAACCGATTAGGATTGTTGCTACTCCTGTTAGTCTTGTCTTCGAACTCCCAATCGTGGTTAGCAATGTCTATGTTGCTTTTACTTCGAATGTCCGAGTTGTAACTGTCGGTGGTACTGCGCGTCGGGGGTGGTTGTGGCTGATTGAACGGAATGGGTGGAGGCGGTGCGTGTTTTTTAGAGCGTATCGACCCGGTACTATCGTAATTCTAAAAAAATAGATCACAGTGCGTCGTAACGAGCGTTGGAAGAACCGATGGTTGTAGAACTTACTGAGCGAGGATTATGAACGGTAGCAGATGGTACGGGACTACGGTTGCTCGAAGAATGTTGATATCCAGAATTACCCATTCTGCTTTGGGATGACTCGGGTGGACATCGGACCGAGATATTCGGGTCCCTGGAAAACGGAGTGTCGATCAGACTCTGTCCCTCGGTGCCCGAATGCGCCACTCGATGTGGCGAGTTCGTTGTTTGAACCTCGACGTCTGAAAAATGCAGAGCAATTCTATGGAGAGTAAGTTCTCTCCGAGAAAAAGAGTCGCCACTCGGCTCAGGCAATCGAGATTTTCTCGTTTTATTGTAACTTTCGATGCCCAGTACGCACCTCTTAAATGAAATATTTTACGAAACAATTGGTCGTTATCAACCATTCGAAATAAACTATTAATTATACGATTAATTGGGCGAACTTGGTAATTACGACTGAAAGAGAAAGAGAATCTGATGAAAACGCGCCGAGTCAGACGAGCTACATATACGGAGTAACATATGTAGAAGTGTTATCGTTCGGGTTCTGAGATAAAGAAGACTGTGATTAAAACAAAAAAAAGGTATTCGACGCATCCTATACGTATAGGCAGTCGTCGGACTCGGATCGGGCAAAAACAAAGAAGAACGATATTTGAAATGTAGGAAAAAGATATGAAAAAAAGTTTCGTTCACTGGTGAATAAAGGCGTACGAGCGAGTATTGATATCGATCCACCTCGACTGGATGAAACAAAATGTGATAGGCACCTCTGGTACGAGTGTTCCTGTTGGCCCAAGGCACCGTTTGTCTCCGTAATGGCGCGTCCCAGGCTTCGTGCTCGTCGTCAGACACCGATGACGACGCAGATCTGCGAGAACGTATTTCTCAGTTGACGCCACAAGTCTCCGAAGAGTTCTTAAGCGGCTCTTAACTCGAGATAGAGACGGCACACAACGGAGAACGAAAAATTATGACAAAAGAGCACGCGTACAAATGTGTAGTGCAACCCGAAGGATGTGGAAAAAAAGAAGCAGGAAATATCGAAAAACGGGCTAATACCGGTTATGAGGCTGTTTCGTCGAATTTCAAGTTTTACCTCGTATAACTTTTTTGCAGACTAGTTACGTAACGAGACGCGATCAAGACACAGGAAACTGTGCAACAACTACACATGATACGATACGATGCGATGCGATTTATGGTGAATGACATCTAACGATGAGGATCGACGCTAATTTTATTAGAACGAGTTTTCTCGCCTAAGCTTTCTTTTTTTTTCTTTTACTAATCCGGGCCCATTGACGGGTTTTCCGACAGATACGTCTACGGCTATCGCAAAAACATGGACAGAAAAATAATATTAACTGGACTCACCCCAGCTCTTTCATTCCTCTGCTCATGTTGGGAAAAGGTAACTCGTGATAAAAGTTGAAAGGTAACTTGTGCACTTGAGGTGGTTTCATCTGGCCTAAATACGCGGACGCCGAAACATTTGGATCAATTTTATCTATAGATACTTGTTCATTCGTCGCTGCGAGTGATACTACTATCGCTTGATTGAACAGATGCACCTATTCGAAACAATTTCAAACATCAAATCTCCTAGAAAGTCGCATCTTTTTTACACAATAGAAATCACACACTTGTTGCGAGAACTGCACGAGGTCTTGATAGCGGGCTGCACGGTAACGTAGGAGGACTTGGAACATGCTTTTCGATCTCCATTTGTTGCTGTACAACTTCATCATTTCCATCGTCTCCGGATCCATCATCTCTTTCCCCATAAGTGGCGCCGTTTCCTTCCTCACTACGTGTCCTCTGTATGCTATAATATTTTTTATGCAAAATATCAAACAAGTTTGTGGATACGCAAACGAATAGAACGGCGATAGTAACTATTGAAACTGATAGGCTCGTCAAAAATCAAATCTCTTTTTCCCCTAACCGTTTATCGTCCATCCTACCTTTCTGAATCATTACTGCTGCCTGATCTTCCGATAGTTCTACGGGATCCTTCTTCTTTATAGACGCTTGCTTCACTGAAACAATACCCGTTAATTTTCTCGCCATGAATGAAAAAAGCACGAGCCTCCATAAAAACGAAATACTCGTCGAAACGATAAATCGGCTCGCATACTACGATGCTTCCTTTGACAATCAATTTACCTACCAACATCTTTTTTAACGGTCGACGTAATCTTCGACGCCATACTTTTCCGCGCTAAAAAGGCTCTCATCATACATTGAACTTTTACTATTTTTTTCACCTGTGTTTCGTACAAACGCGAAAGATATTCCTCGTTATAATATCTTAAAAATACTTTGGTCTTTCCAATCATCCAGCCTTCCATTTTCAGCCTGATCAGCAGCAGACGACAGTTGTCTTTGGTCATTTCGACATTTTCATCGAAATCGAACGCCAGGAATTGATACCTAAGGGCAAAGAATTTTAGCTCGATAAAAAGTGGTAAGATTGTGAATCAATGAGCAAGCATTTAAGCAGTTTACCTTCGTAGAAATTCTGGAAAAGGTATTCTATGTGGGTAACCACGTTGCCTGGCTTTGGCGGTGTCGAGAACGGCTAGTGCTCTGATTTGTTGTCTGACGACCTCTCGATAAAAGCCACGTGGTGCCCCTTCGAGATCGGATCTTATACACCTGACGAAATAGGTACCACTTCCTCCACCTGCCGAAAGGCTCTTAAGGATTTCAAGGCTGATGGATTTAAAGGTAGCCGCGCACGTTCTCATTTTCCGTGTCTGGGAGTATTGCCCTCGGGATGCGGTGTTATACCTCTGTTTATAAAATAATCATAAAGGGATCATATTTTGTACGTTCCAACCGATTCCATTTTTTTCGAAAACCGACTGGCCATATCTTGTTCTTGTATAATATATGTATAAGTATGTGTATATATATATATATATTTTTTTTTTTTTTTTTTTCAAACAATCTCACCCTCGGTTTCGACGTTTCTTGCATGAGTGCACCCCATTTGCCCTTGGTCGTTTTTTTTTCCGCAACTTTTGGATGTTCAACGATAATGGTCAAGTTTCCAGATTTCGTCAATTTGTTCGTGAACATCTCTTTTACGATTTGGATGGTCGATTGTCTGAACGTTTCAATCATTTCCGGTGGGACAAAGTCCCGATTCTTCTCGGCAATCTCGCTAGCGTCGTAAACCAATTTTCCTGTGTAATGAGCGATACTAAATTCATGAGAAGTTATCGGTTTTATATAAATATTATCCGATCGTTGTTGAATTTTGGTCATGATGTATTGATAATCAAGCATGTTTTTGGATGCTTCGTCGATTATGCTGAATAAACCTTTGTCTCTGCTCATCAGTTGATCTATCGCATCTTTGTTATCGTAAAAGTGTAAACGTTGCAGGGGTATATCTTCTTCTTCTTGTTCTTGCTACGGACCAAGATTGATACGAGACGCGAGAATACTTTCCATCTCTAATTGTTGTTAGTTTGTAATATAGGCTTGCCTAGAATTTCTATTCGCAACTTACCATTTCCCAAGCGAATACTCTTTGATTGTAATAACACTGCATTTGTTCGTTCATAGTGTTTACCAGTAGCTGCTCGATTCGATTTACACCAAAGCATTCGAATCCAAAGAGATCCATTACGTGGATCACATATTTGTCGCCGCTGAAAAACAGACATTTCATAGGTGATCGTACGTCGCGTTTCATTTTACATTTTCGTTTTTATAACTTACAATAAAGCGCGCGTAACCGTAAATTTGTGATTGATCGTGTTTATTATCCAATCGACTAATCGCTGATAGATCGTGTTAGCTAACACGTCTCTCGCTTCTTTCGCTTCTTCGCAACTATGCTTTCGACGCACGACGTTTCCCTTGATAATTATACAGTAATTAAGCAATGCCCAGATCAATTTTTTTTCGTCTAGATCGAGAAGTTGGGCGACTGGAATAGAAAGAGACATTTAGCTATCATTGATTTTTACACCTAGAATATTAATACTTCGTACCTCTTTTGGCAGCTTCGTCGTTGTCCATGTCAGCTTCTCCATTGTTACCTTCGACGAAACGAATTTCTCCCAAAGTTAAAATCGCTGCTAACAACTTCCAGATCGTTTCGCAATACTCTTCCATTTCCAAAATTTTCAGGTTTTCTTTGAGTTCTTCGAATTTAATCACGTTCCCTCGCGGATCGTTTCGAACTTTAAACGATCGCTTTCTTTCTGTTCCCTTTTCGCTTATTCTAAGGTATCGCATTCTTCTTCCTGATGGTAGTTGATACTGTTTCAATTTGCTTATGGCGTCGAAGCCATCGTAGAAGTAGTAGAACACATGAAAATTCGATTGATTTCTGTGAAAAAAATATTTTTTATGATTACTGTGTGCAATCGACAAGGATACGATTAGATTAGATTCTACTGCTATAATTGCAACGTAATCAAACGAAACCAAACGAAACCAAACGAAACCAAACGAAACCAAATCTTGAAATTTAATTTATAAATATCAGAGTCTGATATTAACCTGTCGCGGGTAGAAACGCGCCATTTCTCTAACTGATATAACCAAAATATGCCACCAGAAGCTTTCCCGGAAGATCCGTACGTGGTTTGTATTTCCAATATGCATCTGGTTGAATTAGGGTTCAAGGGTGTGGCAGCATTGCTAAAAGCGTGAATCACTTTGATAGCTCGCATTAATCTTGCTCCGATGTCTTGTAAGCTCTGAAATCAAACGAACAGAAACCTCTTGAGAAGTTGAGCTTTCCACTTATGTGGCACAACCGATAATCGCTTACTTTTCCCAAATACATAAGATGCTGAATAAGATGCATCATGTTAGTCGTTTTCCCTGAATTGCTTTCACCGGCTAATAAGATATGTTGAGCTTCTTCGTTGTGCAGCACATCTTGATAAGCGCTATCAGCTACAGAATATATGTGAGGTGCGTTATCCGATCGTGACTTGAATTGATATTTTGTGTGATACTGTAATCAACGAAAAAGTTTAATTTCAATTTGATCTCGTTTAGCGCATTCATTCGGTATGCGATTCTTACATCGGACCCGTAAATGTCCTGTTGTTCATTCGGATTTAAAATCAAAAGGATATCGCCAATAAAGCTGTGGTAGTAACCCTGCCGCAATCTCTCGTGTAGTTCGTCCAAGACCGTGTCTTCGGTGAGTGTTTCGAGTGCGGCCAAATCTTCCATGAACATAGGTTCCAAAGGATCCGTTTGGTGGGTCTAAATAGAGAGAAACAAGAAATAAAGTTGTACATATGTAAAAGTGGCAAGAGTACTACTGCATCGTGTTTTTTAGGAACATTACCTTCAGGAAACCCTTTCGAACTATTACTTCCGGTTTCGGGCTGGATTTATCTTTCGAACAAGCATCCATCATCAATACTTTGATCTCTTTCGGTAGCTAGAAACATCGTTCTTGTTACGTTTACAGTTTTTCTATCCAGCCTTCTATTTATTACGTAAAATTTTCTCATAGCATTACCAGATAATCGTTTTCAGGTAAATCCGCTAAAAAAGGATGTTCGGCTATTTCTGCCATGAACGGTCTATTTTCAGGGTTCTTCTCGAGACATCTGGAACGAATGGAAATGGAATAGTATCTACTGATACAAAAGTATATAGAAAATAGATTTCGAGAACGTACTCGGCAATGAAATCGTTGAAATTTTGAGACCAATTGGATGGTCGGTATAAATTTGGAGGGGGATTTCGAACGATCTGAAACAATGCCCTCGTGGGATGCATATCTTGAAAAGGTGGTTTTCCGTCAGCCAACTCGATTGCCGTGATTCCGATCGCCCAGACGTCGGCTCTATTTCCATACCCGCTGCCAGCACTGTTTCCTTTGCTCATGGCAACTTCCGGAGCCATCCAACTCGGTGATCCTATACAGGTGTATCTTTTTCCCAATTCACCTTTAACCATTTTCGATAGTCCGAAATCGACGAGCTTTACTTCTCCTTCTTTGGTTAGTAAAATGTTGCTACCGCGAATGTCACGGTGAATCACTTTGTTCTCGTGAAGATAAACCATTGCCTGAGGAACATGGTAATTCGTTAAGATTTGAAAGAGAACGGGTATCATTGGTTCAACTTTCTTCTCTTTACGCTTCTTCGAAGCACGATTTCGTCGAGAGCGTAGACACCGGTACCTCGTTCTTGGTGAGCATTTATTTCGCGTGTAATTTGCCGGCATTAAACGTCAACGTGGCCTGATTTACCGCACGAGTGACCGTGGACGAATCGCTACTGGGTCCATGGAACACGTACCAATGCGAACAAGAAGGCGACGTCGGAGAAGAAGAAGAAGAAGAAGAAGAAGAAGAAGAAGAAAAACGGATTGCGTGTACTTTACGAGAGAGAATGGTAAGACGACTGAAGAGAAAGAGAGAAAGGGAAAAGAATGAAGCACGAAGAATGCAGGAAGTTTTGTACGTGTGTGTACAAAAAAAAGAAAAAAAAAAAAAAAAAAAAAAATGGTTTCTTATTCGATTGAAAATTGACGAATATAGGTGGTACGCGCAAAGGAAAGACAACGATGTAATACGATGAACGGACGGAGGCAATGAGTATCGAACACCTACCGTTTCGTGCCACTTGACAGTCCCATCGTGCCTATCCCTTCTAAGCAGATCGTATCGAAAGTTGATAGGTCGATAGGTCGATAGGTTTTGTAAGCAGGGATGAGTAGAGTCGGAGATAGGATGTGTTCGGTCGCGAGTTCATCGAGATTCGAAGGATCAGGTTCGCGATGTTCTCACGGCGAAGATAATTAGCAGAACCCATCGATTTTACGCGGTCCCGGTGTTTTTGCGGAGAAACCGAGCCGCGAACCACGACCGTGTATCGGGTATACCTAACGGAAAGGAAACGATGCACGATTCGAAACGGAAACGCGCGTTTTACCCTCGGCGTCGATCACGTTGCAGCGTTTGACGCGTAAATGACACCTGTCCTATTTCTTCTAATCGTTTCCTTCTGTTTGGTTTGTTTTCGCGGTTGTTCCGCGGGCCGCGAAGATTGGAAAGGGAACAGAATCGGAGAAACGTCTCGTACGATATTACCGTAAATTATATTCCGAGAGGAAAGGGAACGGAATTATGGAACATTATCCCATTGTAACCGAGCGAATCGTTTCACTAGTAAAATTATACATCTCGAAGGAGGAAATGTTTGCAATTCATCCGCGTCGCGTTTCTCGATTATTCCCTGGTCTCTATCCTTCGCATTTTTACACCGCTTCCACATATTTCTGCCGCGAGCATAAAGTCGGGTACATCTCTTTCCAACGGGAGAACTCGGGTTTTGTCCTCGACTGTAACGCGTCGATAACGCGAGCCTTCTCCTGGGACAGAGAATCCCAGGTACACGCCAAAGGAGAATTGGACGGAAATGTTTGAGCTCTTGATCCTCGTTGGATGCACCCAAAGAGATTGCTGCGCGAACAGCGGAGAAGGGTGAACGAGCGGGTAGCCTTTCATTTGCGAGCAGGTTAATTAGCGAGCCATCTCGCGTGTCTTATTTGTAATTTATACGCCGTAGAATGGGACCTATTGACGCGCGTCTTTCGCGATCCATTCCGTGTTCTCTGATTTTGCGAATCGCGAGTTACCTTGCTGCGCGAAAACTCTTTTCGTCGACATCGTGTAGGACTTTTCGGATCGAGTTGCGAAACGAACCAGCTCGTTCCTCGCTTCCTTTGTTCGTCTTCCGACATCATTTTTACTTCTTTCTCTTCTCCTCCTTTACTCTTTGTTTTTCTTTTTCCACTCGAATCGGGAAAATTTAAAAACGTCTTCTCGATCAGCGACGCGTAAGCGTTGCGCACAACGATACCGACCATTTCTCAGACATATACCGTCGGATACAATTATGTTACAGTAACGTTTCCTGTCGTCGCTACTTGCTGGCATAGTTTTTATTCCCTAAGCACCGATAATATTCATTGGTAGTATCCAGGTAAGCGAGAGCGAGAAACCCGTAAGGGAGGGGTATCACGGAACCGCGTCCAACGCCATGTAATTGCCGCGATTCCGAGCGATTCCGAGCGATTTCGAGCGATTTCGAGCTATTCCGAGCGTTTCGTCAAGCTCTATTTTAAAGGTTCTCAATCCGTTTTGCAAAATTTACCTGGATCACTTCCCTCAAGATAAATCCTATGTGTTCTTCGCGCATTTTCTTATCCATGGCTATTAGTCCGTGCACGAGATCCATTACAGGTCCACCCTCGCAGAGCTGTAAATTGTGTAACAAAAGCATGTTGATGTGAATAATAATGTAAGTAATTTAAATAAATATATGAGTACGTATACAATAAAGAAACAATCTGAAAATATCTATTCATTGTAGGATCTAAATGCGCAGTTCTTCCCGACACGATTAGGGAGAACCATGCTAGTTACAAATTTACGTTGAAATTATATCGTAATCATAGTTGAAGAAAGTAATCTTCGATTTGCATCGCTGTGTCGTGCGTCGTCCTGATAACTTGGCATTGCCCGTGACTATTCGAGACGAAGTTTGATCATCTAAACGACTTTACGCAATTATTAACCGCAATCTTGATATCTAGGTTTCGATGTTAACGAAAAGTTCACGTTCCTACTTTAACCGCAACGCTATGGCATTTTGATCTGGTATCTGAAAACTTTTGTGAAAAATACAATTAAACTTGAATCGGGTTCCGATAAATTCTACTCTGTTCGGTTTCATGGTCATGAAACCGAATTTGGTGGCCGAAAAGCATTTGCTGTTATGATACCGAGCAAACACGCGATGCACGCAGACGATGGATTCTTTTGAGCACAGCACGAGAACTTTGTCTACTGGCAAAGGTTCGTGTACGTGCACGTGAAACCTGCCCGTGATACGATATGAAATACCATCGGTGATAAATCTTTGCCACATTGTCGTTGTGTGTCGTTCCTCTTTTCCAACTCGTTCTTCGTATCCCATTCTTCCAGTCCGGTCTTGCCTCTGCAACCGTTTACCGAGCTTTTTACTGGAATCGATTGACTCCCAAAATCGTTGTTGTTTTATTTTGTTGCTTGTACCTTGCCACCTATCGTACACCTGTTTCTTCGCTCGCGTTCTTTATGTTTGCTCGTACAAGCGATTCATGAAACCACTCTATTAACCGCTCTAATTTCGTTTCGAGATAGAAACGTTTGTAAATATGACACGACGTGGTAACACGTCGTATTCTCGATCGAATTAGCTTGATCGAATAGGTAGGTGTATTAAAGAGAGCAGAACGGTACGTCGCATCGCCGGTATTTGAGGACCGTGAAACGTTGTACGTGCACGAGTACGCGTTAAATCGAATATCGATGGTTTGCTCGAGATCAGTAATAATATTTCGGGCGCACTGCGGAGGTCCACCCGTAAATTAGGGCCGCGACGTGCCAGGGCTCACCTGCGTACACGAACGAGTTTAATGATTGTTTAATGGCCGCGCGTGTCGTAAATTATCCGTGTATTCGACCGTCTCAAATGCTTGAA
Source organism: Ctenoplectra terminalis (assembly GCA_019453375.1). Classification (NCBI taxonomy): domain Eukaryota; kingdom Metazoa; phylum Arthropoda; class Insecta; order Hymenoptera; family Apidae; genus Ctenoplectra; species Ctenoplectra terminalis. The sequence continues at coordinate 48,501 of SMSQ01025576.1, read as the reverse complement.
ATTGCCTCCGGGTCCTGGCATGGGTACGTACAACAACTCTTCCATCGCTGTTGCCTTCCTTTTTTTTGTTCTTTTTTTTTTTCTTTTCTTTTATTCCCCTTCTTTCCTCCCCCTCCCCCCTCCCCCTCCTCTCTATATTCGTCCTCCCAAACCCCACCCTCGCTCTTCTTGTGCCGTGTCTGTTCGCGGTCTCCAGGGTTTTCTTTTTTTCGTCAGAGAATTACGATGTTAGAGGAGTGGCGTTACGGGTATATCTTGAAATCGATGCTCAAACGCGATGTAAACGTTCGAGGCAAATAACACCTACGTCGAATGCGATAATACCGTAGCTCCGGGACGTCTTACCTCCATGACGAACCATATTTGATCGTACTCGGTTTTCTTGCCAGATCTTCTACGATAAATTCCATAGAAATCTGGCAGATTGGGATGAGACGCAAAGTCTCGAAGAACTTTGTATTCCTCGATGATCAGAGATTGTGATTCCGGTGTGAGCTTTTGTACCTTCACCGCAACTCTTTTGTTTCCTGTAAAATTTCAAACGTATTCAAGAGAATGTATGATTTTGGAGGTACCGGTTAAGAAGCGCTAAGACAAATTGTTACAACCGTACCGGCTTGTTGATCGATCGCTTCGAAGACGTCTCCACACACACCAGAGCCTATGCACTCCCTGAGGAGATAACGCTTTCCAGGGTCCTGTATGCTATCCAAACGCTGTAGGGTGTTTCTTTCTTGATCGTCAACATCATCTTCGTTGCTTCTACTTCCGCCTCGTCTGTGCTGTTCTTTCTCTCCTCTCCTACCATATCCATAATCGTTCATTTTGGCAAGTTCCTCGTCGCTACCTGGAACGTCGATAAGCAAAAAGATCGATCGTTCGTTTTCACAGTTAAACGGATTTAAACGGATGAAAATAGGAGGAAATATTGTACATATTTAAAATGCAGCAGAACGAACAATTGGACGATCGAAACATTATCGAGAAGGGACACGGAGGGGAACAAGAATGGAGATATAAAATTTAAACGGTTCCGATCGAGCTACGTCGAACAAAAACTTTTGCTCGGTGCATTCCCTATGCGCGACAAAAAGTTCATTAATTTTGTTCTGGTTTTCAGGATAGAGTGCTCGTCGATGCAGCGGTACAGGAAGAGATCTTCGCGTACCTCTTCACACTCACGGGAAAGCAAGACCGGTGCCTCTTTCCATCTATTCGAACGACGAGAAGGTCGAGAATGACTCTTCGAAGAGAACGCTCTACGGATTTTTTACGAGAGGCCAGGTTCGGTCGGTCGAGGGTTTCACGGCGCATCGGCACAAAGGTGAGTGCTAATTATATTCTTTCTCGAGTGCCGCGTGAACGAGTGGTAATCGCTAATTAGTAGCTCGCTTCCTGAAAGCTTCCAAGAGGGAAGGCTAAAGCTGCGCCAGGAATTTGAAAGATAGCGTGTTTGGTTCGAGATCGGAAACCATCGCGTTTCGCGTGTCTACTTTAAAACAACAAATTTTAAGTACTATTTCTTTCTTTTTCGAAAGCTCGGAATTCGTTACTCGAACCAACGAGTCGGTACAGTTGTACCGATTCGTTGTTCATCGTGTAACCACGATGCACGAGTCGAGAGCGGATGTACGGGAGAACTTGCGGGTTTTCCGTGGTTTTCGCTCTTCTTATCATTGTCGTAGAACAAAGAAACTTTCACGATTCTTTTGACGGGATACTCTGCCAGCCTTGTTACGACGAAAACGCAGCGCGGAAAAATGTTCTCTGTGGAAAACTGAATTAATTCGCTACCGCAACTGGCATCAGCGAACGTTTTGTAATTTTTCTTTTGCCATTCTCACCCCTATTGATACTTGTAGGGCTGCAGAAACATTGCAGGGTAATACATATCCCATTTATCGGATCTCGCGGATTGCGTAAGAGCATTTAATATGTTACGCGAGTCCGTGGTAATGGGTAGCCCGCTTACAATTAGTTGTTTTACCAAAGACACCATCGATCGATGCGGTCCTACTTTCGTGGATTTCTCCTTTTCTCGACGCATCCATTATGACCTGGGCAGTTGATAAGCTTCATCGGCACGAAACAGCTCGCGAAAGTATCTCCGTTATTGGATCATTAGTCGCAGCTACGTAATCCTTTGGTTGAATTCATTAGCAGACTTTCCAAGGTAATAAGTCTTGTTTAGCGGCAGCTTACCACTACTGAATGCAGGTTACCCGTTTCGCGTTAATGTATTTAAGTTTCCACGGACTATTCCGTTCGAAACAAAACGGAATGCGCTCTCTTTCCATCTCGATCTTGATCTTGATCTTGATCGTGGTCAACGAATCCGCAAAACCGCGTAAATCTGGGCCCGATCATCTACGCGAAAAACCGGAAAAACTAAAAAGCGGAAAAGCGGAAAAGCGGAAAAGCGGAAAGAAAAGAAGCGAAGGATAAGAACAGAAGAGAAAAGATAGGTTTGGAACGGGGTAAGGGGCGTGAAACGAGAGGATTCGCGTCGTTAGCCAATTCATTTATTCCCGGTGGGTCGGCGCTCGTCCGGCATAATCCGTCGATTTGTCGGCGCGGCGTGTCTCGTGTAATGCTGCTTCTTGCCGCTTCTTGTCGCTTGTAATCGAAGAGGGAAAGGGAAAGGGAAAAGGAAAGGGAAAGGGAAAGGGAGAAAGGTTGAGGGGAGAGAAAGAAGGAGAAAAAGAGAGGCAGGAGTGGAGCGAGAGGATGACGGGTCACTGACTATATGTGAACGAACGGACGTAAGAAACTCTGGTTGATCCACGATGTCCACACGATGGTTCTGTTCTACTCGTATGCGATACGATGCTGCTCCTCTGCCCCTCTTAGTTTTCTCAGTGGTCTCGCGAACGAGCGCACCTCCTCTTCTTCTTCTTCTTCTTCTTCTTCTTCTGCTTCTCCTCCTTTGCGGTCTCCTTCTGTCTATTCCTTCTCCTCGTCGTTGGCCGTCGAGCGGTGCAGGTTTATCGATACGACAGGGCGTTAAATTATTGATGCCCGACTGCGCGTCGCGAGAAGACGAACGAGAAGAAAGGGAGAAGGGTAGCGAGGCTGGGACGGGTCCCGTGATTTCAGAAAAAGTTTTCCGTGCCACTCGGTCCATCGATTCTTTCTCTCCGTCTTCGTTCTCGCACCGATCCGCGATACACAAGCCACGTCCTTTCTCTCTTTTTCTCCCTCGACTAAGCCCGATCGCGAACCCGTGCAGGGATCGCGCTCTTTAAAAGGGAACGAGCGTGGGGGCGACGAAACGCCTGTTGTGGGAAAGTTTCGCGCATAGACGCGATCGTCCGTTCCAATCGAAAATCGGCCATTTCCAATCGGGTCGGTCCTCTTTCACCTTGATTATTCGCTTCTGTCACTTTCGCCGTTTCACTTATTTTGTTCGATTCTTCCGTTCGTCTTCCTTCGTTCTCAATAAGGCTAATTGTAAGCGAAGCGAAACGAAACGAAACGAAACGAAACGAAAGGAAAGGAAAGGGTTCGAAACCTGGAGTGCGGGCTCCTTGAAGAGAGCTGTGTGGGAAAGTTGATATTCGTTGGCCGAGGAAGGTCCCCTGGTATAGCGCCGGAATGTTACCACCGCGAATCCCTGGGAAGAAGCAGCAACGCCAGTAGTGGCAGTAGAAGGAGAAGAAGAAGAAGAGAAAGAAAAAGAGGCACAGAAGCCGAAAACGATCGGCAACCGACCGGTTCGGACCGGTTGAAAAGGGTTCGACACTCCTTTCCCCGGAAAGTACGGTAAACTGGTGACAAGTGGCTCGTTCTCTCGCTTTTCTGTTTCTCCACGAAGTCTTGTACCTTTAAACGCTACGCGACACGATGCATCGACACGACGCGATGCGTCTCGTTTCGTTGATCGGAAAAACTAGTAGACGCAAATCATCGTCCTCTCGATTCGGCGATCGATTCGCGATCTGTCTGCTTTCACGGCGCCTCGTTGTCCGAAGAAAAACTTGTGCGTCGAAGTTGTCGCGTATCACTTTGCGCGGCGGATATCGAAACTTGCCGATCGATTACCGTCGCCGTCATTGAAATACAGGGATCTTGGTGGCGAACGAGACGCGGTCTTCCTCGTCAGACGCGAGGCTTCCGCTTCTTGTTTCTCGGATATCTCGTTCCCTCTTTCTATCCCTCTTTTTCTCGCCGCTACCTTTTACAGATTCTCGAAGATCGATCCTTTCGGCAGATAACGCGTCCACCTCTTTGGGATTCCGAAGCGGAGGTGTCGTTGTTCTCGCGATCGAGCGCGGTTCGAAAAATCGCTCGTTCGTTGCCGGTCGTACGTTATTTCCGTAAGGGGGTTAATCGATACCAGGAATCTTGCCGCTGTTCTTCTTCCTCGAAGCTCATGCAACATTTAACTTTCCGCTATATTCTTCTCGAGTTCGCGGCTCGCGCTTGCGATTCCCTCTTCTCTTTCTTTCGGTCTTGTCTTACCACGATGTATCTCGTGTTTTTTTTTCCTCTCCATCTCCCTCCTTGTTCTCGTTAGAAATACCAATACGTCGGTTAAACTACCGCATCTTCGTCTTCGTCATTCTTGCTCGACCGAAGTTGGTTCAGGACGACACCTGCTTGGATTTACCTCGACGGTAGCTGCACCGCGATGAGACGAACGCCAACGTACGACTGCGTTGCCTTCTCCTGCCTTCTGCCGTTCTTTCTGCATTTACGGATTTCTCTCTTTTTCCCGGTGTCTTAGCAAAACATCCTACAACACATGTTCCGGCACCTTCGAGACACGCACCGTGGAACGTAAAGCACCTTGCGTATACCCCTTTTTCTTTTTCATTCTTCTTCCTCTTCTTCCCTTTCTTTAAACCATTTTTCCTCTCGAACAGTCTCCTTCTCGGTGTATCCTCGATTCTCTCTATTCGAGCTGTCGCGTCGAGCGAAACTTGTTAATCGCAGCATTATTAATCATCCGATAACGATAAGGTCTTGATGTTTCGGTACGGAAGCTTTCAATCTTCCGGCATTCCAAGAAAGTCTTTCGCGTTAATATCGTTCCTCTTAAATTCGACTGCGATCCTAATCCTAATATCGTTCGCTAAATTGAGATCACGTTGAATCGGCGAGAGTACGAAAAGAGTCGTGGAATAGACCGATGTACATGCATAGTTTTGATAATCGATCGAGACAGTGAAACTGGTACGCGAACTCGTTGACTGGTTTCACTGTTTACACGAGTTATTCGGTCGGGCAGATTTTCTCGACGGCTCGTTGGCTCGCGATCCTTGTTATTGGTTTTCCGAAAGTCGACGCGCCGAAGAGGATTTTGCTTGTACAGAGTCTAATGACGGACGAAACTAAGGGGTTTCACGGAAGGTGCAAAACACTTACTCGTAAGGGACAAGTAACGGGAGGTGCTCTTAGCGTGGTTCGCGATGAAACTCACCTCTAATTAAAACGTCTGGCAGGTTGTGCAGGCCCTGCGGCGTCCACCCTTGCAATATTCGCAATGCTAGTGTGCCGGAGTAAGAGCCGAGCTCCACGACGCTCGTGTAGGGCGGTAGTCATGATTGCGTCGAGGGGGTGCAGCTGGGGAGGGGTGCTTGGCTTCCATGATCCAATAACGCCGACTTAATTAACTAACTGCTAACTCGCAAGCCTGTTAGCTCATTGATTTCGTTCCCGAGATCGTTGTCCAGCCCCAACATTCCCTCTCTCTCTCCCTCCCTTTCTGTCTTTGAGGATTTATCTTCTCCTCCTCTTATTCTTTTCGAGGACGTATTTCTAATTTTTTCTACTCCCATTTATATGTGAAATATCTCGATAAATTTCCTCCTATTTCTTTCGTGTCACCGATGAGAATCGTCGAAAGTTTTCTTCTCCTTGTTGCAAATATTGCGTAACATTCTGCCTTTGCGGTATGAAAAAAGACGGAGAATAATTTAAATGAAATAAGAAAAGGAGAAACGTGGGGTGGGTTTGTTGTTATCGCTATCGAGTTACATTCGAATAATCGTTATTGTTCCGCATTCGATGAACGCGAAGGTGTTAGAAATAATTGTTTCGGCGAAGGTAACTATCCAGCGGTAAAAAGTGTCGCCTCGTGCGCCCGCTTGTAATCTTGTTGACCGGATCGATGCGCCTTGAAAAAGATCTTTCGAGGGTCGCGCGATAAACGAATGCGCTTTATCGCGGCTTCTTCAGGGTCGTCCTGGGTAGCGTAGTCGTCAAATGAAGACGCGATTAATGCGAACACGCGTCGTGCTATGGAACGACGCGACGCGGATTTCGTCGCAAGGGTGAAGTATAAGCAGGTATACCAAAGTATTGGTTCGTACAAATAAAGCAGAAACGTTTCTCATTTCTTGTCTATTTCTGATAACGGAATTGTCAAACGATCGATCAAGAGGTTCTAAATTGTAATGGTAATATTTTGGATTATCGGTTATCGACGTTGCGGTGAGCATCGACCTGCATAAAATACGATTATGAAAACCCACAGCCGATTTCGGTGCTAATCTAATCGGAATCCTAGTCACTGCGTATAGATTGGAAAACCTAATTTGCCATCGGTGAATTGTAGGGGCTTTGAGCGTGAGATGCTCGATATTCGTGTTTGCGAAAAATAATTGTCAGTCGTTATCGGCATCGGTAAATAGAGGGCCTCTTTTGGATCACGTGGTTGGAAACGAAAGAGGCAATATTACCAACAGAATCGCGCCACTCGGAGCGAATCGAAAACGAAAGTCAAGAGTTAGATGGTATCGCGAGAGTGTACCTCTGATGTTTCGCAATACCGTTCAAATAGTCTTTTCGCTTTGCATGTAAGTGGGATTGACACAGATTTTTCCAAGGTTTTAACACGAGACAATTTATCGTTCGTTCGATGAAAAAGAAGGTCGAACGAATCTATCGGTGCAAGAAATAAAACTATCGGAAAGGCTTCGGTCATCTGTAAATCTGTCCGAAAGCGTTACGCTTTTTAGCGATCTCTGTGTAAGGGAACTGGTTGTAATTGGCCGCGTACCGATAAACGATTTCGTCGCGATCGAGCTGCATTTGTGAGAAAGGAATAAATAGGCCAACTATTGGTCGAAGGAACTCTTTATTGTACGCGCAATATTAAATTGTATACAATCGCATCCATTCCCAATCTTACACACGCACATTGCTTCTTCTAATAATACTGTGACGGAGGTGTTACAGTTGCTGTGGATATTAAAATCATCTACTAATTAAATAGAGGCAACGTTGTAAATAAATTATTGGCTCGCTTAATCTACCCATTAAATTATATTACTCGCGCGACGAAGAACAATTATATCCGTTGTCTTTAGCACGAACGCTCCAGCCCGGTTGTTCGAATCGGAACGACTCGTCTTGATAGTGTACTAAGCGTGAATTAAATAAAGTACGGTTGCCGAATCGGTTTCGATTCGGTCAGTTTACGGCTGATACCGTATCATAGTTGTTTTTTAGTTTCAGCACGAACCACGCTTTTACGTTAAACTTACGATCGCGTCTGAAAAGCTGACTGGTTCGTAAAGCGCAAATCCGTTCGGTGAATCATTCTTTTTCTTTTTCCTTTTTTTTTCTTTTCAACGTCCGTTATCATCCTTTTACGCGATTAAAATGTCGCGCGTCTTAACGACGCGATAACGACCGAAGCGGTAATCAGATTGGATCCGGCATACCGGTCCCACCTTGATCCAATTTAATCCGTGTATCGGGCATTATTGGACACAACTTTGTCTGCTATCGGATCTCGCGTCGTTTACCGTTTATAGTCCGTTCAAATATTGGGCATTGAAAAATCGAAAAATCGAAAAATCGAAAAATCGAAAAATCGGAAAGTCGAAAAATCGAAAAATCGAAAAATCGAAAAATCGAAACAGTTTGTAACGTTCGTTCACTTGCAGACTGTGATCCACTCTTCTACGGTACAGTTCTGACATTGCACGAAGCAACACCAGTGAAACTTGCATCTACATCTCTCTACGCGTCGTTGTCTGACAACGTTGTAACCTCTGCCGCAACACAAACTGCCGCATCCGTCTCCACCGGAACTGGTCTTGTTGCATCTACGGCCCGCGGTGCCTGGGATGTCCGCGCTCGGATCCCTCTCGCAGAAATTCGGCGACTTCTGGTAGTAAAACAGCTGCTTCGCGAGATCTCGCGGTCTTCTCTTGCGTCCATTTCCACCAGCCGCTCCTCCGCGATGTTTCCTCTGCCTTTGTCGATCAGGCCTTCTTCTTCGCGATCCTCTCACTCGGGTTAAACGTGTCACGCTGCCCAAGTTGCTCTGCGCGACTAGTACGGCGCTTCGAAACCGATCCTTGAGCATTTTTCCGACTATTCGGAAGTCCGGCGCCACTTTCCAGCAGGTCTTGAGCTCGCAGGAACCCGACATACCGTGGCATTTACAGCGCACTTGCATGTTACTCGCCACAGCCTGAAATTCGATCGATTCTTGTCTCGTGATCGAATCATTCGAGAAAAGGGAGGAAGTCAAATTTAAGCCAACTAAACATCAGCCGCGAGGAACCGCAAAAAAAAAGTAGGTACTACACAGTGGGTTGTTGGTGAACGATTACAAACGTGATTCGGTGCAGCGAGTACACGGAGTGGTCAAGAGTCGTACGAATAGCGGTTGAAGAGAAAGGGGCAATTTCTTTTAGACAAAGAGGTGTCGCGTACAAAACAGTTAATGAGTCTACGGCTGGGTGGTCCAGCCCCGGGCTTCGTCTTAATAACGTCGAGGCGAGACCAAGCGTGGAGAGGTGCGCGGAGGAGAGGAACGGACTCGGCTGTTCTCCTACTCCTTCTCTCCACCCCTATTCACCGTCTTTTTTCTCTCTTGCCCGTGCTCTCTTCTTTTCTTTCTTTTCTTTTTTTTCTTTCTTTTCTTTCTTTTCGCGTTGCTCTAGCACCACCAGACAAGAATCACCGTTAAAACGTTAAGAACCAGTGGAACCAGATGGAACGAACAAAAATGCAAGGAGAAGAAGTATATTGTCACGGAATGAAATATTTATCGCGAGAGAGCAAGACTCGGGAGAAGGAAGACGAACGACGGAGGAAAGAGCGGAAGAATGAAAGGGAAGATTAATCAAACGGCTTACCAAGCGACCAGCTTGATTGTTGTGGAGATTGACCGTCGACTGTATATCCCCGGCCCTCTCGCGCGTGTCTAGGAACTGTCTCGAGAACTCTATGCCGTAGTCGAGGTTGTGAGAACAGCCGCCCCACTTCCATTGGGTGCCCCTGGCCTTGGCAGGCGGCTTACCCTTGTAGCTCGACGGGTCGCATCCGCAGGAGAGCAACCGTCCCATGCTGCAGGCGCGAGCCACGCTGTGAGCCACCCCCGCTGCGGAAATCGCAAACGCGAACGCGGTCTCCCTGTAACCTGGAACCAAAGTTGTTTTTTTTTCTTTTTTTTTCATTTTTTTTCATTTTTATCAATCGACACACCATCAATGTTATTAACAGATAATAAGTTAGCGTTTCAAGTCAAAGTTAAACAGTGTACCGTACAAGCGGTACCATCGATTCTTTCTTTTCTTCGCACATAAATACGTTTCCTCGATAGTAAAGGCTGTTTTTCGTATACATTAAAAAGAGAAGAGAAGAGTACGATCAAGACACGCGGACCGGTTAGCAAATTGCTGCTCGTCCATGGCAACGCCGGCTTACAGACGAGAGTAATATACGCAACGCGACACTGGCGATCGCGTTCGTCGCTTCTGTCGCGAGCAAGCAGATCGCGAAGCAGCGGGACACCGTGGAGCCGAGCTTCCGTAGAAGGAGCTTCGGTAGCGAGTCCGACGGATCGTTCGACGGATCGGTCGACAGACAGCCATCAGACGGAGTTCAGAGGTAGATTATTCAACCGTCCGTCAAAACAAAGCGTGGCCATCAGCAGCGGCGGCCGGTGGGCATCCATTGACTGAATGTATAAACGATCTCACGCTGGGGTTTCCGAAGACGCAATGCCAAACTCTGATCGCGACCATCGCGTCTTCCAGCGGTTTTGACGTTTTACGTAAATTTCACGCCCATTTTCCGACGCTCGTCCATTCCGTCGACGATTGTGTGCTTATATCTGTCGGGGAGATCGACGAAGCAAAGTTTAATCAAGGAAAACAAGATTGCGAACGGAAAACAGACTTCGATCGATTGTTGGAGTAGAATTTGGAAATTCGTCGATCGACGAATAAAGGGTTTTGGTTGGACCAGTTCGATAAGTAATGCGACGTCAAACGCACTTTTTCTTCGCTACCTCCAAGGTCTCTCGTCTCCGAAGCGTTGCTGGAGTCGGATTGACGGATGGCCGATCTTCAAACCGCAATGGTGGCTGTCAACTTACAAACGATACGACACACGACTGCCGGCAGGCATGGAATATGCGGTCGAAATTGTCCTTTTTTCCTCGACTGCTCGACAATGCCCACACATTACCCTACCTCTGGTCCCTGCCTTGAAAGAACTACTCCAATCCACGAATACCGGGCGGTATTTGCAGTATTCATGAGAACGAGATACCGAAGAGACGCGCTAAAGGCACATTCGGAAGGATTTGTGGTATTCGTTCTCGACACCCGATGAGCCACTGCGCTGTCGTTACGTCGCCCCCCTTCGACAAACATCCCTTTTGTTCGTTCCATTTCAAGACCAAGTTTCGAACGCGACTCGTGTCAAAGCCTGGCGGACGAACCGCGCAGTTATCCAGATGACTGTTAACGATTCTCTCTAATTTCACCTTCGTCTCTTCGCATCGAGAAGCAATCGTCCGATCGGGCAACGAGTCGAGGACTCCAAGGTCCCTGAAACTCGCATCGCGATTTCATTCGAGGTTCTCCCAACGTCTCTTTTTACTTCGGAAGATGTTTCGCCGGCGAAGAATCGTCTTCGAACGACGGATCCGTGGATGGACCGACAGGACGTATCTGTTTCGGTGAACGAGATTGGACAGCTGGTGCTCGATTACGTCGCCCTTCGTCGACCGTACGAAACCCGGCGACGTTAAAGAGTCGACAGTCGACCGAGTATCGAGTACACGACGAGCACATTTTTTGGAGATCGTTGCTCCCATAGAAACGTCGACGACGAAGAACGATTGAATATGGTCTCGACGAATTTGACCAAACTCCCCCTTCCCCCTCGTCGCCTCTCTCTCTCTTTCTCTCTCTCTCTCTCTCTCTCTCTCTCTCTTTTTCTTTCTTTCGTATTCGAGAACGTTTGGAATCAGCGAATATCGCGTACTTCGTTTCGGAGGGTGATAACCTCCTCCTCCTCCTCCTCCTTTTTCTTCTTCTTCTTCTTCTTCTTCATTCAGCGAGGTCCGGCTTTCGAGACGAAAGAGAACGAAAACAGCTCTTTATATGGGGTCTCGGTGGGAGGGGTGGTTGAAAAGCTTGCGCTTTATACGGCTATTGGCAGCAACTGTTTTATAATGCAGATAACTGTTGGAGGGCTGCAGCTACTGTAACTGGCGTTGCCTGTTGCTGCTTCTGCTGCTCGGTGGTAAGAGGAGCACAGGGGACTCGTAATAAATCCTCCACGAGGAGTTGTACGTCTCTTGTGTTGGACAGCGGAGAGGCTGAGGTGGAAGGAAGAGAAGAACGAGACCGAGGTGCACCGAGGGCCACGATACCTCTTTACTCTTTGGCTCTTGACGCAGGGGCTCGGTGACGGATGGCACACAGGCCTTACCCTGCTATCCTGTGTCAAGCCCAAATCACTGTTTAGATAACTCAATAGATAGCGTAGCGGGTACGCGCTTGGTAATATTTACGGGAGCGTGTGCCTTCCTTTTTCTCGTCGCGTCGAAACGATTTCAACGTTTGTGTAACCGTTTGGCGACGAGCTTTCAAATTATTTTTTCCGATTTTTCCAAGTAGTCCGTGTTTTCTTTGCGGTAAGGTTTCCTAAGTAGAAAGTAAGACGAATGGTAGTTGGAATTCTCAAACTTTGCAGTCAATTCTATCGTATTTACGATCGTAAATATTATCATCGTTCTTGGGAAAGAAGTAAACGTGAAGTATCGCGGTCGGTAGTAGGTCGTCTTGTGCGGGCCTCTGTACCAGACCAGAAGAAGAGAAAGGGGAGGGCCGTTTCGTGTACATTTCATAATACATTGAGTCGTTTTGCCGGGGTTTAACGAATACGTGGCAAAAGTGAGACGTGGCGTGGGAAGGGACGAGATGAAGGTAGGGAGCTAACGGGGCGAGCTGGGGCCAAGAGAATGAAAGAAGGAGGAACGAGAGGACCGTGTCCGAGAGATTTAACGACTCGCGTTCTCTTCGAGATACGTGTAGCCAGCACGAATTTGACACGGTGGATTTCTCGAACGACTACGGACCCTCACCTGGCCACCGATGTTGTCCTTAGAAAGCTGAAACTGTTGGTAATGGTAAAGTACGGCCCGTTTTCTCAGAAGCTGCTGCCCTCTGACTTCCAAGTCAAACTTGAACCACGATCGACCGTTCTCTCGGTCGGATAATCGGCGAATCGACCTCCTCCGGTCTTTCCTCGAAAATTGGCAAACGAGGTAACTATTGTACTTTGCGTTGCCTTTTTTTCCTTTTTTTTTTTTTTTTTCTTTTTTTTTCTTTTTTTTTCTTTTTTTTTCTTTTTTTTTCTTTTTTTTTCTTTTTTTTTCTTTTTTTTTCTTTTTTTTTCTTTTTTTTTCTTTTTTTTTCTTTTTTTTTCTTTTTTTTTCTTTTTTTTTCTTTTTTTTTCTTTTTTTTTCTTTTTTTTTCTTTTTTTTTCTTTTTTTTTCTTTTTTTTTCTTTTTTTTTCTTTTTTTTTCTTTTTTTTTCTTTTTTTTTCTTTTTTTTTCTTTTTTTTTCTTTTTTTTTCTTTTTTTTTCTTTTTTTTTCTTTTTTTTTCTTTTTTTTTCTTTTTTTTTCTTTTTTTTTCTTTTTTTTTCTTTTTTTTTATTTATTTTTTTTTTTTTTCTTTTTTTTTCTTTTTTTTTTCTTTTTTTTCGCTCGAATCTCGACGTCTTGCCGCGAGCCATGACTGATGCGTCGAATCGTTTTTCGAAATAACTCGTTGCATCGTTGGAAAAAAGTCGTGGAATCGACACCTCTTGTTGGCCGGTGAGCAAAAAAAGGTGTACCGATCCATGGAAACAGATAACGAGAAGACAGACGTGGCGGGCACCGAGATCGTGGCTGTGGACGATCTCTTAAGCTTTCTGGTCAGGTGCGCTCGATGTCGCGCTCTTGCGCACTCGTCCGACACGATATATGTTTCCTTTTCCGACGCACGTACGCGCCGCGACGAATTTATATGTCACACTGGAATAGGACAGTCGAGGGGGCAATCTCTTTTCTCCTTGTCTCGTCCGGTCGTTTCTCTTGCTCCCGCCTATGGATTTGGGACAGGTTCTCGGAGCTGGCCGCAACTGAGGCACACACACTGTATTTTGATTTAAGGAAGCGCACCATCTCTCGCCTACGCCGGTACGTCGACGTCAACGACGTCAACGAGGTCGTAAAAGATTTCACCTTTTCCCCCGTTTCCTTGCCTCGATCTGTTCCGAACAAGAGAGAGACCGTGCTTCGCCTATGTTCGCGGCCATTTAAATTTTTTTTTTTTTTTTTTTCTTTTTCTTTTTAGGTCGTGAAACATAACGTTTCATTGTTCCATCGTGCTGTTCCGTTTCCCTCTTACCTCTCTGAAGGAGAACGCTGCTCTGCTGAGTTCTACTGCTAGGCGTCAGGGATGAACAGTTCCACCTGTGCCACATGAATTGGTGCTGACACTCGGATATTGCCATTTGCAGACCTTTGATCGCGGCTACCGTCACGTCTGGATTTCTGTGGCATAGCTCCCGTTGCTCCTTCGTCACCCCTGGAATACCGTTGCAGACCACGGCATTACCGCTCACCCAATCGTCCACGGAGTTGCTCATTAAGCAGGTCGCGCTGCAAATCAAACGGAAATTTACCAATTAAACTTCTCCTTTGCCTCGGAGCGTTCCTTTCAACGCGAAGAGATGGTTCGGGTGTTTTTACGTGAAAGCGGTCGCGTTCGATCGCTTTGAGTGATTCTGCTTTCAGAGAATTTTGTCCAAGACATTCCTCGTATTTATAGTACGCCGCAATCTCCTTCGATCCCTCGTTTCGCTCTGTGCAACAGTTACCATGTGTTCGTCTATGTTATCGAATTCCCGATCGTGAACGCGGCCGCTTTTGGATTCATCGACGATTAAACGAACTCCGCCTTTAAGTAGCCTTAACGTAAAATTGTTGTACAACTGCTACACCGATAAGCTTTCGAAGCAGAGAGCGACTTGGTTGCAGAACGTGCGTTTTAATACACGCTTGCATCTAACGCGCGTCGTCTGCTTTCCTTTAGACAATTTTACGAGGCCGGGGTCAAAGATGCGATAGCTCTCAAAGAGCCTGCCAAATATCTATCTGCTCGTCTTTTTCTTGGTTCGTATCCCTACTTTGTATCGGTCGCGTCGGTTCTGTATCCGGCGCTACCCTTTTTTCCAGCCCCCGTTCGTTCTCTGCTCTCTCGCATCGTTGCGATAACGCCATTCCTGTCTCGGAAGAAGAGCTCTTAAAGCGCTATCTTAAGCGACAGCTTCTACTTAATGGTGGCGCGTTACGAGGTACCGGGTGTTAATTAATTTCCAGATGAAAAAGGGCCAAGAGGAAGTAAGGGAAGGATACAACCGCGAGGAGATGTACCGAAAAATTCCTTCGAGGGCGTCGTGTTCTGGATCGATCCTGGAGGAAAAAACACAGTGTTTTCGACAATAATCCTTGGAGGGTGTAACGTCGTATGGCAAGAGAGATTTTAGCCCAGCGTCGCGGAGCTCGTTTATTTGCTCGCTGCGAGTCGGAGTGGTCAATTTTTTTGCCAAGGGTTCTCGAGGTCTTTCGGGGTCTGGAAGGATGTCACGGATGGGTGCAAGATTCTCGGTGGGTCGGTGGTTATCTGCGGGTACAAATTAGAAGACGAGCTTCTTCTAAAGTAAAAGCTGTGTATAGCACCCGCGCGAACGAGGAAAAGAGAGAAAAGAAAGACGTCTAAAGGGATCTCGAGGACAAAATAGAAAGAAAAACGTATCCGGAGGATGAGGATGATGGTGATGTTGGCAACGGTGGTAGTATTGGTGGTGCTGGTGGTAGCGAGGAGGTCCTGGCAGTTTGGTTTCTGCGTAGTGTGGGAAAGGATGGTAAAGAAGGACCGAGATTTTAGGGTCGCAAAGGTTATTGAGGGCTCTCATTACCGATACACTGCTGCACCGTTGCACCGCTGCTATCTTTCGCGCTATTGATGATCTACCGAAAGCAGATTAATGATCTTTACTCCCCGAAACAAATTACCAAAGACATCGCGTACCTGTGTCAGTCTGGTCGAGTCCAGGGATTCCTTCCGTTAACTCTCCTCTCCATTACTTCTCTGTTCTTCCTCATTTTTACCCTTCTCATTTTTTTCTCTCGCGTTATCGCGTGATAAAACAAATAGACTTTGAGTTTTTTTACTTCGAGCACGTACATATGTACGTACATCGTAGAGATATACGCGTATTGCATATTGCATATTGCAAAGATATGTAATAAATTAAAGAGATAGATAGATAGAGAGAAAGAAAGAGAGAGAGAGAAAGGTCGATCTCGGTTCTTATCTTCGGATTGTGTTCTTCGAACTCGTGGGAAATCGTCGAGCAAATCAAAGGTCGAAGACGCGAGAGTGCGTCCTGCATTTTTGCAATGATCCAAGGGGTCGCCGAAGAATCCAAGATGGCGTCGGGGATGCACGTGTTTTATTTAACTTGTTCGCAAGGAAACAGATGAGAAAGAGCGAGAGGGGCAGGGAGAGAGAATCAAGGAACGGAATTTCGCGTTTAATGGAGGTATACCCGCGGAGAGAGAACTCGTTACGAGCGACTCGCGAGAATTCCTGCGGTAGATATCGAATCGCGTTGCTTCTTTTATTTTCGCACGGAGCGAGGCGGTCGCTTTCTTTGCTCCGCTGTATCGCTTTTCGATATTTTCGTCAGATCACCGATCAAACCCGTCGAATCGATGTCAAAGAAGCGATGAAAAGACGAAGGCGACGCGTTCTATTCGGTGTTAACTAGAATCGGAGCAATAGCGGCGGGGTGCTAAGCCGCCGTGTCGCGCAAACTGGTTTATCGACTATTACATCAAGGGAATTATTCGATGCCGTAATTCAATGCCGTTCCGTAAATACGGCGAAGCGTACGCGTGCCTATACCTACGCGTGTTCATGCGAACAGCGCGGCGTCTCGATGCACGTACGGCCTTGTTCCTGGATGCTGTTTGTAATTATTTACGAGGAGCCGCGTGGGCACGAAGGAGAGTATGACGAACGCTTGGTCGTGGTCGGACCGCTTCGTACCTACTACGCCTGTAGGTACTTCTATCTCGAATACACAACATTGTCACAGATAGTCGAGAATATTTGTCGTTTCGTGTACCGAGAATGAGCGCGAATCGTTTTCTTGGAAGTAACCAGTCAAGGAATTTATCGCGATTCTTGGAACCATCCTCTGCGTTTAACTTTGCGTTCCGGAAAACGACCGATTTCCTCCACTGCCCGGTTAAGAATATTGTTCACGCGAAACGAACTGACCATCGAAACGAAACGAAACGAAACGAAACGAAACGAAACGAAACGAACGATCCTTTGGCCATAGAAAGATTCGATTAGAGCGTGCAGAGTGTTGGACACAGTGCCAACCAGATCGGGAAGGCATAACGAAGATCGCAGCGGGATCGTTCGTTGTTCGCGTCACGGAGCTGCTTGAAAGGACCTATTTGCACTCCATCATTGTACTCTGCTCGGAGCCGTCGATACGACCGCTGTCTCAACGAAGCGTCTCTATTGACAGATTCTTTCCGTAAGAAATGGAAAGAGAGAAACAGAGGAAACGGGAAAAAGAAGCGAACCAGAATCGCGTTGCCATCGCGTTCGTAAATTTTTTCTCAGCCAAATTAGATACTATTACACCTGCCTGTCATTTTTTTTCTCCTCTCGTACTCCTTTTCTTTTTTTATTCACGATATCCATCGCAATATCGTATCGTTGCTTCTACAGCTTCTCGTCTATATTCCTAAGCGAAACAGAAGGGAGAATCGCTTCCATTTCAAGTTTTATGCGATTAACAGGTTTGTTCCTGTATTCGAAGTCCAATTTATCTTCTCTTCGTCGTACACGTCGTATACGTCGTATACGTCGTATACGTTGTATATCGTTAGAAATGACCATGGGGAAAATAAATAAATATTCCGGTTGGAAGCGCGAGACTCAACAAAACGCGACACCAGATATCGAACGTAAATGATTTGATTTAAGAGTCGAACAACGGAATGCGTCAGTTATAATAACAAATCGAATCGGGATAAGATAAAAGGAATGTTTGGAACAGAGATTCAACGGTGGAAGGAAGTATCTCGACGTAATACTTACCGACGATTCTCGAAGAGAATCAGCAACAAAGCGATAGTGGGGCCAATTCTAATGGCGATCCTAGACGGTGCTCCTTCGTAGACGCGTCCTGATCGAGAAGAAGGCATCCTGTCATCGCCCCGAGGACGTCTCTTATTCTTTGCGCGGTTTGCCCACTTTAAAAGAGTCGAGTGCGACCCTTCGTTCAAGGCTGTACACCCCTAGCACCCGAACGGAAGGACCCCTCGCTCAAGAGAGGATNGAAACGAAACGAACGATCCTTTGGCCATAGAAAGATTCGATTAGAGCGTGCAGAGTGTTGGACACAGTGCCAACCAGATCGGGAAGGCATAACGAAGATCGCAGCGGGATCGTTCGTTGTTCGCGTCACGGAGCTGCTTGAAAGGACCTATTTGCACTCCATCATTGTACTCTGCTCGGAGCCGTCGATACGACCGCTGTCTCAACGAAGCGTCTCTATTGACAGATTCTTTCCGTAAGAAATGGAAAGAGAGAAACAGAGGAAACGGGAAAAAGAAGCGAACCAGAATCGCGTTGCCATCGCGTTCGTAAATTTTTTCTCAGCCAAATTAGATACTATTACACCTGCCTGTCATTTTTTTTCTCCTCTCGTACTCCTTTTCTTTTTTTATTCACGATATCCATCGCAATATCGTATCGTTGCTTCTACAGCTTCTCGTCTATATTCCTAAGCGAAACAGAAGGGAGAATCGCTTCCATTTCAAGTTTTATGCGATTAACAGGTTTGTTCCTGTATTCGAAGTCCAATTTATCTTCTCTTCGTCGTATACGTCGTATACGTCGTATACGTCGTATACGTTGTATATCGTTAGAAATGACCATGGGGAAAATAAATAAATATTCCGGTTGGAAGCGCGAGACTCAACAAAACGCGACACCAGATATCGAACGTAAATGATTTGATTTAAGAGTCGAACAACGGAATGCGTCAGTTATAATAACAAATCGAATCGGGATAAGATAAAAGGAATGTTTGGAACAGAGATTCAACGGTGGAAGGAAGTATCTCGACGTAATACTTACCGACGATTCTCGAAGAGAATCAGCAACAAAGCGATAGTGGGGCCAATTCTAATGGCGATCCTAGACGGTGCTCCTTCGTAGACGCGTCCTGATCGAGAAGAAGGCATCCTGTCATCGCCCCGAGGACGTCTCTTATTCTTTGCGCGGTTTGCCCACTTTAAAAGAGTCGAGTGCGACCCTTCGTTCAAGGCTGTACACCCCTAGCACCCGAACGGAAGGACCCCTCGCTCAAGAGAGGATGCCGTCTCTCCTTCTTTCTTTCTCTCTGTTTCTGTACGGTTTTTTTTCGAATCCCTCTCCTACTCTTCGTCTCCCGTCTCTGGCGCGGTGCCTGTGATCAGCAGCCTGGCACGCGTCGAGAACTCCTCCTCGCCCCGGGCACCGGCGCTTCTGCTTTGACGTTCCGTACGATTCGAGAGCTTCCAGTTTCGCCGCTACGAGGGGTCGTTCCGAAAACTACCCCGGGATAATATCCTCGATGACGATCGAACAGTTCGTCGACCAACCGCCGTAGATTTTCACTCCGTTTCTTTTTCTTCTCCTTTCGCTTTTTCTTTCCCTTTCTTTCTCTTTCTTTCTTTTTCTATCTTTTTTCTTTCCTCTCTTTCCCCTTTGCTCTCTCGACCAGTTCCAAATAGCTCGAATTAGCTTCGACTCGTTCTCGAATTACCAAGGTACCAATTGTCAACGAAGCCTTCAAGCAGTGGGATTCGCTTTGACAGTACGACGCTCGAACACCTTTGGTATAAACGTTGCTGCTTTTCTTCTCGTCTTTGGAGAAAAAAATACTGTTAGTATCCGGGCGTAGAAGAAACTCCGCTCGTCTTCCGAACTACTCTGGCCAATTTTCGTCGAATATGTCACTGACACTGTTGCGATCGTTGCGAAGGTAGCACCAATATGTAGTTGATATTAAACATGTTCGCGCAACTCCCTTTTCCGCGATCGATCTGTCTCGTGGATATTCCACATTCCGCGAAACGAAACGAAACGAAACGAAACGAAAGAACACTTGTGTATCCGAAAGAGAATCGATACGAGGAATATTTATCCTCGGCCGACCGCGAAAACGCGCGTCGTGGCACCCTTGTTCGCCAGGTTCGCTGTCAGGTATCGTGGCATTCTGTCGTTGTCCTTGCACCCTCCTCGATGTCGAGACCGGTCGGTGATGGAGCTGCGTTTCCTCCGTGTCTGCTCTCGATTCGGACTCAGCGTCGAGCGAGTTGGAAGGTGTGAACGATGCGCCCGAACGTGTCGAAGAAAAATAAGAAAGCCGACGGTTCGGTACTTCCGGTGTGTGTGCGCGTTCACAGCGAAGTGTCAAGCTCAAATAAAAGAAAAGTCGCCCTCCGGGATCTCTTACTCCTCCCACGCACACATCCCCCTCCTTCGGCTTGTGATCCTCTTCCACCGTTAGTCTCGTTCCGTCTTTCTCTTTCTCGCGTGCGTACCACCGTGGCTATCGTTTCGTTCGTGCAAATAGTCGAATAGCAAACTTCTCGTGGTCGCGTTACACGCCGACGATACCGAACGCGCGTGTCATCGAACAAACGGCCTGCCGTCGCGTCGTTCCAAGTCGAAGCGTGAACAACGGTGTTGCTTGGAATCTTCGAATCGGACGATCGGCCACCAGTGAGCTATCGCGAAAAAGAGTAGCGAGATTGAGAGGAGTCGTGAAAAAGAGAGACGAGAAGGGACGAAAGAGGGTGGAAAGGCACGATACGCGAAAAAGAGGAGAATAAAAAACGCGTACAGTGAGAGAACGATGAACGAAGTCGAGAAAGAAGTGAAGAAGGAAAGAAGGGAAGAAGGGAAGAAGGGAAGAAGGGAAGAAGGGAAGAGCGTCGTTGGGAAGGAGTAACGAAGGGTGAAACCGAGAGATCGAAGAGAGAGAGAAGGGCTGCTCGATAAATCGAGACCGATCGCGATGGCTGAAGATTCGCGAGAAAGAGACCACGCAGGGCCACGCACTTTCGTTATCCCCGTGTTTCTGCTTTCGTTATACCACCGACACGCTACTGCGAGCCGAAGAAGAGATGGACAGAATCTGATGATTCCACCTCCGTTCAAGTCCGACGAGGAGCTGTCAGGGAGATCGGTCTGTCTATGATGAACTCGGTGCGCAGTGCGCGGCTACGGGGGCCCTCCTCGCCCTCCCATAGGGAGAGAAAGGAGAGATAGGGAGCGGTAGGCACGAAGAAACCAACTACCCCCCCACCATAACCACCACCATCCGGACACGACCACCACTACCGTCGGCCACCAGGCCACCACCCTGTGATCCAAACCGAGAGACGAGGACGCACCAACCCAAGTGAAACTACCAACGGAGATGGAAAGACGCGCAAAGAGAACCAGAGATGGACGGAGAAACTACGAAAGAAAGGGAGAGAGAGAGAGAGATGGTCAGACGGAGGAGAGCCCGTAGGCTGCTTCTGCATCTCCCTCTCTTTCCTCCCACTTCCGACCATCTTTGTCCTTCCAATTCTCTCCATCTTTCTCTTTGTTTTTCTTCGGTTCACTCCTTCTCCTTCTCCTTCTCTGTCTCTCGTTCTCTCCCTCCCCCTCTTTCCTTCGTTCTCAAACGATTGCCTGAAAACGCCTCTTCACGAACCAACAGGTATTTCGCGTCGACGATCCGATTGTTTTGTACCTTGCCACTTCCTCTCCCTACACCTTGGAATGTTCTTCATGCGCGAGATCGATCATTAAGATCCTTTCTTTGCAATGATTTTACAACAGTGTTCCGTTACGACGATACATCTCTCCAAGGATTGCTCACAAATGAAATGCGAGGGACTAGCGGCGTCGCCAATACTGCAACTCGTTCGTCCGTCACTTTGCTCTTCCCAAGGAAGCAAGGAAGGAAGGAAGGATGGAAGGAAGGAAGTAAGTAAGAAAGGAAGGAAGTAAGGAAGGAAGGAAGGAAGGAAGGAAGGAAGGAAGAAAAAAGGGAGGTTGCCCTTGATCACGTGGCAGGAAAAGTAGGAGGAGCAAACTTCCCCTACCTAGCATCCCTTGGAGGATGCTCAATCGGCATAATTGAGGTTTATCTCGTTCCCTGGCTCTGCTTTCCGCCTACTCAACCCCACCGTTTCTCTCTCGTTCATCGCTCGTTTCCGTCCGATTCTGCACACGCGCGTAGATTCCATTGAACCGAACAGGGGTTGCGGTGTTCTTTCGTCCTGATGGCATTTCTTACTTACTTTCTCGCCGGAAGTAGAAATGAAACGAGAATGAAATGAAATTAACGATGCATAAAAATTTCAAGTTCCAAGTACTTACCGGATCAGTCAGTCGCTACATCTCTTTCCCAGTCGAGCCAATTCTTCGCAGCCAATTAGTAGAGCTTTCGATACAACGGTCGATGCACAAAGATCCGAGTCCGTTTTGCGATTACAAGGGTGAGCGTAAGGGAACTCTCGGCTCCCCCTTCAATCCAAAGTCTTCGTTCCCCTCGTTTTTACCTTTGCCCATTTTTTTTGTCTCTTTTTCTTTATCATCCGAACCTAACCCGAACCTTTGGTTCGCTCGTGTCATCCGAGGCGCAGATTTCATCGACGTGGTCGCTGAGCTGGCAATTAGTCGCAACGACCCCGTTCGAGCAGCTCCGCTATAGTTACCCCAACGTGCCACGTGGTCGAAGATCAAACAACCTCCTGAATCAAAGTGAATTCGGTCGGGGTCTCCCGAGGATCGAAACGCACGGAACTCGTTTGACGATGCTCGTGCTGCGATTTACTTCTATCTAATTACAATTCGCGTGCTTTGGCGATAAACAAGAAAGCGTTGCTTTGCGATCGAAGGTATGAAAAATATCTTCTGCTGCCTTTGGTCATTCCGCGCGAAAGAAAGTAAGGATGATTCGTAACGATAACGATTATTAGATGTAACTAATTAAAATCCTCGACCGAAGAAACGAGCGTAGATCGTTGGATCTCGCGGGAATCGGCGTTCTCAGGGAAAAGAAAAGGGTCGAGTCAGCCGAACGACGTGCCGGTTGGAGAAAACGACGTTCTTCGGGCAAACAAATTTCTTTGCCAGAGCAATCGCGTACGTCTTGGAAAGCGATATCGTTAAAAAGTGTTTGTCGAGGCACGCGGACCGATGCGCAGCCCTATTTTTTTCTTCGTCGATGCAAGAACCAACGACTACGTTCCATTCGTTTGGTAGTGGACGCTCATTGCCGAGCCAGGTACCTCGCCGCGATAAGATCGTTCGTGCTTCCAAAGGAGTTCCTTCTCCTTCTCTGTTTCTCTGCCTTTGCTCGCTCCTCTCTTCCACCTTCAATCTCTCTCCCTCTCCTTTTCAACGTGTACCTTCTGTCATCCTATCTGGGTGCATTACTTATCGGGCTATCGAGTGTGCTGACCATGATCTTGGCACGCGAGCGCCGATACCATCGAACCACTCGATCATCCTATCGCCGTGCAATGCTGTGCAATGCGCCCTGATGCACTCCTGCTCGGAAGCCTAATTGGCCGGCGTTCGAAAAGGGGTACGAACTCTTTTTCTTTCTCTCTTCCCTCCGTAGTACCTTGCTCACCCTTCTTTCTTTTTCTCGTTACCTCTTTCGTAGCTCTGCTACGCAAAAAACTGTTTATTTATCCGATTCGTTCCATTTCATTTTTCGTACTTCCATCGATCTCCAGGATAATGTTCGCCCGAAAAATGCTATTACCCCTTCGGAGATATGAAAATTTCGATAAACGAATCGTCTTTCGCCGCGAAGGCATTACGTGTCTCGCTTTTTGCCCTTCTTTTCTCGCTCGTCTAGTTTCGATCGGCCGACCTCCTGCAATTAGTTCCCCCTTTTGGCCGATTTTACGAACGTGCAACCGATCGACCGCTTCGTTAGAGACGCGTTTCGCTCCGCTTTCCTTGCCAGAAAAACGATCACGTTTCGAGCGTGATAATCGATCGATTTCCGCACGGTGTCACGATTCGTTTTCGCGAGACGAGACTCACTCGTTCTCGACAGTTGATTGAGACGTCGGTCGATTAACAAGAAATCCTTAACGAGAAGTACAGAAAAAGGTCTGCAACTTATCGCTCTACAATCGAAACCCGTACACGCAAACAGTAAATTACAACTTCTTTCTTCGTTGTGGTTCGGTTCGAAAGGAGAGCGTAGCCGATCTCGATTAAAATATAGATCGACGCAAGAGAAGGCTAGCAATTCGAGCGATTCGCTCACCATGGAAACGTTGGAAGCTGTGGGAGCTATGCCGAGACGGAGAATCGTGCGGAATGTTTTAATAATATGCATTCCTGTTGGCTGAACGTTGAAAGCTTCTCAGGGGTTGTATTGTACCCTTCAAGGGTCTATCCCTTTAGAATAACTATGATATAATTAAGCTGCTATTTTTCTGTACCGAAAGAATGCGTGTTTCTTAGAGAGCGACGGCAATGATTCGATAGAAGGACGGGTAACGCGATACACTTATGGAAGCTATATTAAACGAAAAAAAAACAAAAAAACGAAGGAAAAAAAGAAAAAGAGAAAGAAAAAGAAAAAAAGAAAAAAAGAAAAGAGGGAACACGGTAGAAGGAAAGTCGAACGTCCCACTTCCTATTACGTTTAAGGCCGAACATTGTGCGCTTTGACGAACGTATCCGAGGACGAATTTACTGGATGCTCGACAGGCCCCGTCATTAAGTATTATATCGCAGAACGGTGCGTCAAGTGAGCTCAACACCCACGTTTCAGAGACCAAAGAGAAGAGAAAGATGCGTGCAGGTCGTCGTCACGCCCCCCATCCTTTTAGCGAGCGAGCTGCCTTGTTCTTTGCGATTATTTCGGTACCAGCATAGTTCGAAGACGCGTACGATGAAAAGAAACGTCCGATGTGGGGAATGGACCGGAAAGGAATCGAAGAGGTGTTCCCGAGAGAACGTATCGTCGACCGTCCTAGGAACGATCTCGTTCGATAGCGACTCCTCGTTTGACCTAGATTCCCGCGCTACACCTCGCTAGATCCTACATCGTACATCGTACATCGTACATCGTACATCGACCGGATGGGTTTCGCGATCACGATCTCGAACGAGATGCGCGCAGAGTGTTGGACGAAACAAAAATCGATTCGTTCGAGAGCGAGACGCGTCGTTAAACGGCTGTCGTTGGAGAAACGTTCTTTCTTCGGAAACGATGCGTATCGAACGCAGAGAATCGTCCGGCTCCCAAAGAATAGATCTTCTCAGTATTTTTCACCGGTTCTTTCTCGAACCTATCGCAGGATGAGCAGTAGCGGTCAAAAAGATATCCGTTACAAAATGGTAACGCTGGATCGCATGATCGAACAGGAGATACCGAACGCGGATGATCAGGCATCGTTTCTGTTAAAAGCCACTTGTTGGTGTGCGCTCGGGCATGATCGATTTGCCGGCTAAAAGTAGCTCCCGGATAATCTGCTTTCGAGGATCATAGGTATTTCGACTGTTTATTATTTGCCAGTATTACTGGCCTGGTTGGCTCGCATCTCGCTGAAAAACGGAAAGAACTCGTTTGTTCCGTGTGCTCTCGTGCGTATCCGAGCACATGCATCCGTAAAATGTCTCGACACTTCAAAGAACTTTTACCCGGGGAACAGATAGAAAATACCGAAAATATCGGCTACGATTTTCCGACCTTTCGCAAGACGTTGGTCGTGTCGTTTCTTTCGCACGGGATTGTATCGCGAACAATGGCTGTTTCGATGCGGAGCGGAGGGCTTGCTCGTTCGGAGGCCGATCGACGTCGATCCACCGTAACGACTTAAGAGGATAAGAGGATCTCGACGAAATTTCGTTTTCTAATTCTCCAATTGTTACTGGACTCGCAACTCGTGTCTCGACTGGTGCACCGGTGCTCGAATTGTGTTCGAATGCGTTTATCTCGAGACAAATGCCGACTAGATATCGATTAGCGCAAAGGAACGTATCGGTTATCGATCAACGAGAATGCGTGAAAAAAGGAGGCAGCTCGAACGAGGTACGAACAAGATCAGCATTTCAGAGGAAGCAATCGGAGGGCAGGGAATGGCATAGCTGAAAATAAGGAGCATCCACGGATGAGGAATGGTAGCCCGTGAGATAGAGGGAAGGTCAAAGAGCCGATGGGCCACCATGCTCGCCTATTATGGCAAAGGAGCCATGGGGATTCGAAGAGTGGCCCTCGACCAACGGCAATTCGAATAAATAAAGAGGGAAAATAAGATATATGCGCGTGGGTGTGGCGGCAGGCGGGACCCAGGCTCATTGCCACCTCCGAAGCTGTCGGATCTCACACTCCCTGTATATAGATGCGGCTATCCTGCCATGCATATGTATATGGCTCCAGCTCGATCCTATAGATCGGACCGTTTCCTTCCCTCGACCTCTCCGTCCATTCATCCAGTCCTCCATTCCCATCTTCCGAGACTTTCTTTTTTTCCTTTACAAATCTTTACAACTAAAGACTATTTTCGCGTTAATTTTATTTCCCTTTTTTCCTCTCTCTTTTTTCTCTATTCGCAAGTCTTTTCCGTGAAAATTCGTGGTCAAAATGAGATGCGTTAAAAGGAGAGATAAGCCAAGGAAAACGTATAATTTGGATTAGGACGACAAGGATCGGTGATACAAGGGTATCCTTAGTGTTCTAAGATCGAGCAAAAGAAAGCCTAATCGTCGATGTTCTACCCGCAGCTACGTCAGATTAGGATCTCGGCACCCACGCAGAGATCGCTGGACAGACGCGTTTCTTTCCTCTTTCCTTTTTCTTTTTTCTTTTTCCTTTCCTTTTTCTATTTTTTTTTTTTTCTTTTTTTCTTACCGTCTTCGTTCCACTTGTCTCTTTTGCATTCTGTTGTTTCTGTTGGTATCTGTAGCGTTGTCTGCATTCAGTTGGTATGTTAAATACGCAACGAAGGGGTGCGCGAGGTCTCGAAGGAACGTCGGGTAAAACGGAAGGAAGGGGGACCGATAAAACGAGTTTATTGGCTCGTTTGTTCTCGAAGGTGGCGGTTTCTTTGTCGCGACTAGTAACGATCGTTTTACTACCGGTTTCAACGATTAGGGCTATCGTGACGTTTCGCGAATAAAGAGAAAAAAGAAAGGAGAGACAGCGAGTGATTTACCGGTCGTAAACGATCGTAATCAACCCAAGCCGGGGTTCGAGCCGGTGTATCGAGCACTTCGGGGTGTCCGAGAATTACGAAGAGTAAAATATATTAGTTGATATAATATGGGTACTTTATATTTCGTCGGACGACAGAGCTTCTTTGCCGGAGATATCGCGATGATCCGCCTTTATTATGCTTCTATCGTGGAAAATGGAGAAAGCCGAACGTGAATGACCAACTAAGGGATTGCGAACGCTAACGCAAGCGCGAATATGTTGCGCGAGACTCGCGTTGGCAGGCAGACGATATTCCTTTCTCTGCGTGAGCCTTTTTCCATTCGCGACGAGCCGCGAAGACAAACCAATGTGAATTGATCGAACAAAGAAGTGTTAATTGCGTTATTATGGCTCGAACGGTTTATCGAGCCTTCACTCGTCTACCGAAACGATCGCGATCTTATCGGATCGTGTCGACCATTGTACGATTATTAAATACGATGATGTAGCTCTATTATCCGGGCACCGTACGATGCGATCGGTGAGAGTCGTAGATCGGATCGTGCATAGCAGTGCCACGAAAGATCGAGAGGACGTTCGGAGTGGCGCGCGGTAGGTCCGTCGTCCCACCCTACCGTGATTTCATCGCGGACAGATTTCTGTTGCCAGCTAATCCGTTATTCAAAGTATCAACGTCGGAACGCGGCGGCGTGACGCGTAAACGTTGTAATACCCGATCGTTGCTTCTTATCGCGAGACGCGCGTTGATCTTAAAGTCGAAACAGTTCAAGTTGTTGTTCCTGTTTCGCGTTTTCAGCGAATCGAACGCGAGACCACCCGCTGATCTACGCAGACGACCAGACTTACGCGTTTCTTCGCAGTCCGTTCGCTGTCGATCGAGAGTCGCGATTCCTCGATCGACGTTCAAACCACCCGTAGAGTCCCAAGGGACTCGTCCCGGGATTTATCGCGATCCATTCGTTGCACTTTGATCGATTAAAGCGAAACGAAGTATGTTTCACTCGAATCGATTTTAACGCAGTTTCTTCCAGAGACCTGATATTTTTCGTGTAATTTGTGTTTTATCGCGTCGCGTTAAATGCACTTGTATTTCTTTTTTTTCCCTTCTTTTCTTCCTCCAAGCTTGTCCTCTCAGCGTAGCAAATTATACGGTCTCGGAAAATTTGCATAGATTCGATCGCAATTGAAAACTATTTGCGAGCTGCTTTTTCGTTGTTTTTTATCAGCGGGCCCGTCTTGGATGAAAGACTCCGTCAGAAATAGCGTCGTTTAAACGTTCGCGCGCAGACTAATCGATAGTTAATGGTGACGCGCCCTCTTACTCGGGTATACGCACGTGTGCGTGCAGCACGTGCGAGAAACATGTGTCACGTGCTTGCAACGACCAGTGCGTACACACGCGGAATACCTATACGCACGCGCGAGGCCACGCTTGATCCGAGAAGCCGGTTAATTTCTTTCTAGCTCTCTTTCTCTTTTCACCGTTCGTTCTCTGGCTCAGGCTTTCGCGAAAGAAGTTAAGAGGGACGAGAAACGAGCAACGTTTATTAACGTTTTGTTTGTACATCTCGATTAGAGCTAATCGATCCTCTGGCAAAATGAGGCATAATATAGAGCCGTGGCGGGCTCATAAATACTCATTTGTGCGGGTAGTCGCTGCTCCGTCTCTTTTCCTTTCTCTCTTGCTTTTGCTGTCCATCCAACTTTTCACCACCGCCCAGGTCGGCTTCGTTACGCTTATACGGGTGGCAGATTCCAATATACGAATTTCTCTATATAATTAATCAGCGTTATTAGTTGTTAACTATATATTTATCGCTGCTTCGCGTAACCACCGGGACAAGAAGATTTAACGCGCGATATCTTACAAGTCGGCAACCGACGAACGAGATACTAATAAATGAAACCAATCTTCCGGATTAGCTTTATGAAGTGGCGAAACGTTTGCCGGTGTCGGATACGAAAAAGATGCGCAAAGGAGATTTTGCTTTACGCGTTTGTAAATGGATCGAACGGCGTTTCATTCGTTCGCGTTATTGCGTACCTGTACCGTAAAACTTAAACTGTGTTACTTGTTTTTCGTTTCGCGTTTCGGGTTCGCGATTCGTCTAATCTGCGATTAGTTTGTGCCGCTGATGGTTGACCCTTTCCCACGCTACCGCATCCTTGACGAGCAAGGAAGCACGTACTTTTCCATGCTTCTATTTATTGCGTCCAATGGTCTCGGAATTGCGTTAAGCTGACTAACAGGCGTAAAATGGACGTTTTTCGAGGGAACGTTTCTTCCTGACGGAGTACAGAGGAATGCGATAACTCAATCTTCCGTCCACAGGTCGCAAAACAGCCGAATCATAGATTCGAAGAAAAACAAAGAAACGAAAGCAGGCACCTATGACGAAGCTGTTCTCGCGCGACCTCTCTCGAACGCGGCGTGTAATGCAACCTTAAAGCTCACAATGAGTCGGCCACCTACGGGTATGCAGTCGTAAAAGATGTTTCTCATTGTCTCCCGTCCTGTGGGAACCAATTTTCGTCGAAATCCAGCGAGATAAAGGATTTCATGAATGAAGCCAAATCCCACGGATCCTTTCTATTTTTCTCTCGGTTTCTCTGTTATTCCTCTGGGTCTTCCCTGTATCGTCTATTTTCTCTTTCACACGCGTTGCGGCTTCCTCGGAAGATCTAACGATCGTTTAGAAAGGTGGAGCTTTCTCCCTGTCTCTTCTATTCCCCGCCTCCTCTCTCTCTCTCTCTCTCTCTCTCTCTCACTCACTTACTCACTTGCTCACTTACTCTCTTGCTGGGTCACTATTTTTTTTTTCTATCCACCGAAGCAGCATTATCTTATAATCGACCGAATGATTCTTCTGTCCGTTAGAATGGCACGACCTGCCGAGCACACGTTTCGCTTCGTTAATGTCCATCCGTGAGAGCGAATCGAACCAATTTGATGATTTCTTTTTCTCAGATTTTGCCTCTGGTCAACGGAAGACCTCTCGTTTCGCGTGTGTCCGTAGAGCGGCGGGCAAACTTTAGACAGCTGTCGCGCGATCCGCGATTCCAGAAGCAAGAACGAGCTAAAAATTTCGCAGCCGCTATCCTCTCTTGCTTCGAACCGAACAATTCATTTTTGTATTCGACTGGTCTGATCGCAACGTGTGCGGTCCATGACGTCATAATTCGGGGCCCCTTCGAGGTGTTCCGCCCCCTTAATGCGGGCTCCGACACCTCTCGACTCCGCGATGCGGCGCGCATTTTCCCCTCCAGCCTCGTCCATCCCCAACCATCCCTTTCTTTCGCGATTCTTCGCTCTCGATCTTCTCTCTTTCTCGACCGTCTATCTGGTTCCTCGGTCGTACGTTTCTCCGTTTCAACTATGTCACAGAGAAAGGGGCGGAAGACGGCGAGGAAGTTGCACGAGGGTGAAAGAGAGACGAATCGCGTCTCCTCCCTCTTTATGGTCATACCGCTACAATCTCGTACTCCTTTTCCCTCCTTGCTTCTTGCAGTGACCGAAGATGCCTCGACGGTATACACGTATACACCTCGAAGGCGACCAAGGGGGATATAATGGCTCGGCTGGACTTCACACGATGCCGACTGGTACGTCGGCCCTGAGGATGATGCGGACCACGGCCAGAGGGAGAGACTGGGACGAAACAACTCTGGACCTCCGGACCTCCGGACCTCCGGGAGAGGACTTTGAATCGCGAAAAGAGCTGCCTCTTTCGTCCTGTTTCTTTCCCCCGATTTGCTCGCGTTCGCGCTTCGACGAATCTCGCGAATTCTTTGCTCCTTTGAAACCTGACTTGGAAAGGATCGGAAGAACGCGTGCACCGTTGATCTCGTGATTAGGAGAGGAGCGTAGAGCGATGCGTGCGTTCAGCGCGACGAAACGCGCGGCAACCCCAAAATAGATGGAACGAGCGAAGAAGGAAAAAGAAGCAAGGAGGCAGAGAAGCGGGAGTGGCTGAAGAAGCTCGAGAGGAAGATTAGGGTACTCGAAGGCGTCAGAGAGAAGTCGACACTGGGGCCTCTCGTGCAGAAGAGTCGAAGGGTGGGCACCGTTAGCCGGTTTTGTACGAGGAACCCTCGCCGCTGTCAGCCCGCGGGGGCCTTATTTCAAGACCGTACCGAATCAGGCACGACAATCGCTCTAATATCCACACGAATGCCATGCCGGAGGCCTCCGTGGTCCAACAGGTCCCCCGTTCGCCCTCCGCTTCTCTCCATTTATACCCTCTATCAACAGCCAGACCATTTTTACCCACGAGTAAGAGATCTCTCTTGTCTTCCTTTTCTTCTTCTTCCTCTGCTTTTTGTTCCTCAATTTTTATGAACCATGAACCATTAACCGCTGCGTTCTTATTCCATTAACAAGTGAAATCGTTGTATTTGCCTCAACATTAATGGTTATTTCTCTCGGATTCTTTCCTACGTCCTTCTCCTCGCACACGCGTCCCTCTCACTGTTACGAGTGAATCGCAATTTAGTCTCCTTTTCAAACGCGAATCGACTAACTCGTAACGTGTTCCTGATCGTACATATACATAGGTATTCCTTATGATCGGATTCAAACTTGGAAGGCTCGAACTCGAAAGCTCTTTTATCCGTTTCGATGAAAGAGGCTCGTGCACCGTGGCACGGCTGATAAACAGATTAAGAACTTTGGATCTAATTGGCCCCCGGGCCGATTGTAAAGGAAACCCTCTCCGGTCTTATTGCCGGTTACGAGATTAGGATTCGTTCGTATATACCCTTCGGGGCTTATCTCTCTTTCAACGTTGCTTTCCAACCTGTCGTGAAACCTGCCTCTATTTACTCGCATATCTCTTGGGTTCCAATCGTTTTACGGTCCTCTAATCGTCACTTCCGCATACTTGGCCAGCGTTCGGTTCCAACGAACGATGGATCCTTATCTTTTTTGTTATCGTCAGCCACATCGGGAACCATCGTTTTGTTCCGCTCGAAAATTCTAACCGTTCGATTTTTTATCGACCAAACGTTTTGCATTTTTTCTTCTCTCTCGCTCTCTCTTTTTCTTGTTTCGACAAAAAGATTCGACTCGTACGAGAGCAGCTTGGAGAGAAATCCGCGGATAAGAGCAAGGGTATTCAGGCAAGACTGGGACTGGGTGGAAGAAAGAAGCGAGGATGGTGGCGCGGTACCATGGTATAATAACAGAGCACCCCAGCCCCGACTAGCTGATGACTTCATTGAACTGGTCTCGCTTGGCCCTCGGGCCCAGGACCTCCCTGAAACCGTCTGAAATTATAACGCCGGCCTACGACCAGGTCTGCTTTTGATGCGCTCGAGACACGTTTCGAACGGAACATTTAGTGGATCTCGAGGTTCCTTCCTTCGATTGGACGCGATTCTTTTTGCCTAGTTTCACCCTTTTTCTTTTTTATCCTTTTTTTTGTTTTTCTTGTTTTTCTTGTTTTTCTTATTTTTTTTTTTTTTTTCTTTTTTTTCCTCCGTCGATGCATGCTTCCGCGTGCTATCCGTCGTCGGCCGAGACTCGTTCTAACGCAATAAATCGAACAGCCGTTCGAGAGATACAACGCAACGGATCGCGGGGAACACGAACGTTTCATAAGGAACGATCGTTGTTAGGCCGTGGCCTATAAACTCGCGACTTACAAGCACGACCGCTTCCCTCTTTCGTCGATGTCTCGTGCCGAACCGACGACCTTCGCGTGGGTTCTCCGCGCCGATTCCACGAAATACAATCGCCCCCTGGCCTTTCTTCGATGCAACACGTTCCCTCGTCTATTCGTCCCCGTGTCCTGCGTCGGGACAATGTATCGCGGTCGCGAGATCCTTTCGATCGTAGAGTTTACATCGATCGCGAGCCCGTGAACGATTCATCGTGCGAAAAAGCTGCGCGGATCGTGTATCTCAGACGTTTAGCGATCTTGGCGAGAAGGAAAAGAAAGCTTGGAGCACCGAGGCGTGCTCGACGATAACCTGAAAAGAGAAACGACGGGAACGACTAGAGGACAAGTGGAGAACACGGGGCACGCGGAGCCGTTTAACCCGAACGGGTCAGTTGGGTCGAGTTCCCTTCTTCGTCGCCGAATCTCACTGTCTCGATTCGAACGTATCGATTCCTACATGCCTCCGCTTCGTACGTTCGACAGAGATCCTATGGGAAATAGAAAGTGGTCACGCTGTATTCGCGATTCGCCGTACGCGCGTTTAGCCTACGTTAAACTTACGAGCGGACTGCCTCGTAATTACCATTGTGGAAACTCCGGAGAGACAGGAGAGTGAAGGAGCAGGGGAGGCCATGCGGGAGGGAAAGGCAAAAAAAAGGAGAGAGAATTAAGGTGAGGGTCGAGGAGAGAGGCAGGGGAAGAAGAAGACGCAAAAGTATACGAATTTGCGAGGAGAGGAACGATAGAAAGTGGGGGTTAAAGAGACGAAGAGAGAGAGAGAGAGAGCGAGAAAGAAAGGAAGGAAGGAAAGAGGGAAAGAGAGAAAGAGGGAAACTATATACTCGAGTATCTCGAGGCCAGTTCTATACGTGGGCTTGTAAGTGCCGTGTAATTGCTACGGCGCGTTTGCTCGGGCATCTGTTTACCCACTTCGATCGCAAAATGCCGTGCTGTAAACGCCCATTCGAGATCGTTCGAATCGGTTTCCATCTCGGCAAGAGTGCACTTATTACCCGTAGAAACTGGCTGCCGATCGATATCTGCTTCGTATTAACGACGCAGCACCGACGTGTTCTTTCGAAACCGTTCGACACGGTGGCCTTCGGTAATTAGGAATGAAACGCGAATCGAATAATTATTAGTTTCGATATCTCCTACCTCGAAGCCGCGTGCGCGCCTGGACGGTTCACTCGGACGTTTCGATAACGCGTCGATACGGAGAATTACGAGCGTTAAACGCGGGTACCGTTTGTCACGAAGTTCGACCGTAATTACCATCGTCTAATCACAGAGCTACTCTGTCCACGCGAGACCGATGGAATCGTGCAACTTTTCATCTATCCTGCAACAGGACTTGCTCGTTAATTTACCTGTTTTTTTCGATGGGTTGCGTCGTTCGAAACTACCGAAAAGAGAATGGATCGTCCTGGCGTCGATCGACCAACGCGAAATTCTTCGAGGATACGTCCGAACGTGGATGACAGGGAGAGGCGCAATAAATTGGCGAACCGTCAGGACGCAGAAAAACAGCCGGATCCAACTCGTCTCGGTGTTTCTTTGTCGTGGGACCGATGCCGTGTCATCGGTCCCAACCGCGGCTGTCGAGTCCACTACTCGGTCACGAGGTCCCGCTCGACCGTCTGCGTCGCGGCCTTGCGAATTCGCGACAAAAACTGTTTGCGGGTCCTCCGATCCTCTTCCTTCCTTTTCCCCCTTTTCTATCCCTTTTCCTTCTTCAGCTTCGTTAGAATCGTTCCAAACTCGAAGATACTCTTGGCATTTCAGAACGTTGACAACTTTTTTTTTTTTTTTCACAGTACCATCTCAAGAGTCTTTATTTATTTTTATTTTCGTTTCTTTTCCTCAAAATTTTTGCACGCGATTACAAAACTGAATCGATCGATGCTGTTCGAAGGAAAAATGGAAACGCGTGAAAGAAGAAGCGTACGACTTTATCGAGACGAGTTCGTCACGCGTATAGGTTACCGCTGCGATCCTCTTTTTCCCCGATTGGTTCTTGTCATAATAAAAGAATCTATTCGTGGTTGCGCGCTTTAGCCCGCCTCTATCGTTTCGTTGCAGCACCCGTGGCCGCCACTGGCACGCTGCTGCCCGTTGAGATTCGAGCAGGTTCTCAGGAATTCACGATTCATGCGACGATCGGGTGTCCTACCGATACATATAATGGCACTTAACGAAGGAGAGTCGGGGTAGCAGACGCACCGAGCTTCTTCCAAATTGCTGGGTCAGGTTAATATCGAAATGACGGCCGACGACGAGCCTGGTATTGTTCCGACACCCTTCTCCGTGGCGATGGCTCGTGGGAATACGTCTGTTTTTTCTCTCTCCGTTATCCCTTCGAGCACCCTTGCTCGATATTTTCTTCTTTTTTTCAAAATAACCGTTCGTTCTTCTTCTTTCTTTTTTTTTTTTTCTTTCACTTGTCGTGGTCCGACGTGATTGTTCAAGAAGGGTTTACAACGATCACGCACGGCCCCTCTGCGAGAGATAATCGCTAAAAAGATCGATTACGATAAAATCGATCGAATCGACGTCTTCTTGCGACGACGCGTCCGCGCGAATTAACGTTTGAACGCAGGCGCGGATCGGAAGATGAAAAAGGCGAAAAAGGGAAGGACGAACGACGACGAACGACGACGAACGAAGAGGAAGGTGGGCTAAGAGAAGCTCCGCTCGTCTCTGAAAACTGGTCTGGTGGAGACTCGGTCTTAGGAGCAAAGAAGAGTCGCAGGAGCGGCATTCCCCGGTAATTAGTCTCACCCATAAATTACTAGCTATTCCGTGTCTGTGTTGGTCACAACTCGGTAACGTTCTCCCTTCTTTCCTCTTCTTTTCTCTCTTCCTGCCTTCCGATTTCCACTCTTTCTTTTTTTGCGTCTCTTCTCATTAATACAATACTGTGTTTAGTATCTCGTCTCGATACGAACGAACAAACGATGGCCGCTCGAGGAAAAGATTTTGTTTATCCATCCATAACGGTCGAGCGCGACATCGCTGTAATCGCGCTGATAAAGTATCGCAAAACCGAACGATCGTCGGTAGAAGGATGTAGGTGGCAGGAGGGCTCGTTCTATGGGAACGAAACGAACTCGTCTTAGCCGTAGGTCCAACGCGAGCTTGATCCGAAAAGATCTCTCGGGCCGCCGAAGGGGTACAGGACCCCGCTGCTAAATGAGCTGTAATACGGTCCCCCGCTGACCCCCGCGGTCTCTCTTTCTCTTTCTTCTCCTCTCCCTCGCCAGTTCCACCTCTTTGTTCACCATTTCTTCCTTTCCTCCTCTATCGAATCGTTCGTCCTTCCACTCGTACCGCATAGTTCGCCTGGTCTCTCGATGCCGCTCGAAACTACTCGTTCCTCGAGAAGGATACAACGATCGCGATACGGCCACACCAGACGATTCCTTTTACCGTCGCTCTTCCAACGGTGTTTTTCCACTTTCTGCTCATTTTATCATCCGCGAGTTTCATCGCCGCTATTACCGCTTGCTTCCTCATCGACGATTCGACTCGGGGCGCGTGCTTCAGCGGTGAAGTCAGGAAAAAGCAATCCCACGCAGCTTCGGTAATTCGAGTTATCGATACGCGAGGGACTTTGGCGTTTGTCGCCGAGAACGGCTTTTCCTCTCTTCCCGACCGCGAAACGGTTCTCGTCGCTTCTACGAACTAACGGAGAACGGTCGTGACATCGAGACCGATCGCTCGAGCGTTCGCTCGGTCAACGAAGCAGTTGACCCGTAGCTCGAGATACGTGCGCAACGATCCGTCAATTAGGTCGGCTGTTCTCCAAGCTCGCTACCGACGAATAGGAAAAAAATAGAAACAAAAAAAGGAAAGTTTCAGCTTTACGACACGCGTGAAATAAGTTGCTTCCTTTTGCGCTACGCGGATCACACGGGAGCATCGACGTGCTCTACGAAGAGGAGACAAGTAGCGAAGGATTGCTATCGGCAAAGGTCCCGGCAGGAGAATTCAGAGCTTCGTCGTGGCGGCAAAGATGAAAAGAATGTAGCGAGCCACACGCCGACAGCTTAAGCCCTCGATAGTCTTGTAGAACGATGCGCGCCCAACGTGTACTATCGAGAGACGATCAGTGGAAGGGGGAGGCCGAAGTAGAACGAGAGGAAAGGTGGTAGCCGTTGCTCTCGCTTCGAACGAGATAGAGTAACGACGAAGAGTATTCGCAGGAAGATGTAAACGTATAATATATTAATGAAATAGAGAGTAATCGCGAAGACGCTGCTGTCGAGTTGATTGGAATGATTTCGTAGACCGTCGAAACGAGATGTACGAACTTATCGATCCTTGGTCTTGTTTTCCTAAGTTCATCGATTCGATCGGTAATCGGTGCGTTTCGATTGGAAAGGTTGAAAGATAGCTGCGTTCTTGGATGCTGGTCCTCCCTCCGTGGATCTCGAGGCGGCAGGTTGCGAAGCGGAGAGGAGCCGAGAGATTCGTAGGAGAGTTAAAAGAGGAAAAGAGGGGCTCGGTTGCGTCTCGTTGCCGCCGAGCGGCGCTCACCTGCCTAGTCCGCAACAGTCTCGTACGGTTCGTTCCGACCAGGAGCCTCGTCTCCGATCACGGGCGAACGATTCTCTTCTCCTCTCCCCTACCATCGACCACTTTCCACCTCCGCACGGTCGCACCGCACCACGTGAGCTTTTCGATCTTCCTACCCTTCTCTATCCTTTTCTTCGTCTCCTTCGCTCCTTTCCTTTACCCCAATTTTCCTTCCGCCTTTTACCCTTATCCTTATCGTTGGATCGAGCTTACGCGCTTCCTGTATTCTTTCGAACGCTACGCTTTCCAAAGGGTAGCGCATTCCCGATCGTAAAATTATCGACAACGATATCGCAACGGTGGTGATGTCGATGCCGGTGGTGTAGTGAAGGTGGTAATGGTGGTTGTCTCGGGGCAAGGCGAAGAAGAAGAAGAAGAAGAAGAAGAAGAAGAAGAAGAGGAACGAGAAAGAGGCGGAGGAGGAGGAGGAGGAGGAAGGTAAGAAGCGGTAAAAGCAAAACGAAAAGAAGAGGAGAAAGAAGCAGATGAAGGTGAATGGTGGGGCTGTCTTCTCTACTCCTTGGTACATTTCTGGTGGGGGTAAGGCAACACTCAAAGTTCGTGGTGACGTAGTTCTGGCAGGAACGCGACGCGTTTTTGTCCCCGCCGGAAGGAAATAGCAGTTTCCTAGATTCCGATCGCGTTTCACGTTTGGTGTTTTCATCGAGACAAAAGAGAAGGTAAGGAGGAGGGTTCGAGGAAGAGGAAACGAATCAGAGTGAAAAAGATAGCAGAAGGAGAAGTAGTGGGATCGAGAAGAAGCAAACGAAAGGAGAGCAAGAAACGGAGCGAGGGGAAGCGGGTAGGGGATATCTAGTTCAAGAGACCGGAAGCACGGGGTTTCTCTTCCGGGAGTTACTCGATTCGTGATAACGACCATTTACATTTCCCAAAAGACCACGTTCGCCTAATGAAAGCAAACCAGAAAATTTGATTGCTTTTTCATGGTTTTCTACTGGCTCGGAAACAGATCATGAGGATTTGGTACGGTCAATATTTGTATCCGTTCGAGTATTTCAAAGAAGCTCTTTAGCTTTGATCGGTGTACTCAAAGCTGGAGAAGAAAGAAGCCGAAGAAGAGGAGAAGAGGAACAGACGGCGGAGAAAGAGAAAGAGAAAGAGAAAGAGAAAGAGAAAGAGAAAGGGAAAGAGAAAGAGGAAGAAGAAGAGGAAGAAGACGAAGAAGAAGAAGAAGAAGAAACAGCAGCAGAGGAAGAAGAAAACGATCGTGCTCCGGTGAAGTGTCGGCAGAAGCGAAGACCAGATACGAGAAAGTAGTCGAGAGTGGACGGTCGAAGAGATCGGGTGCTCGATAAAGAATTTCTTCTTCAGGGTCGAGAAAAAGTATAGTCGAGTATTTCTCAAAGAAGCGTGTGTGATCCAACGTGTTACGAGTCGCCGATACGTTGCGCGCAAAGTAGTCCAACTTTTAAGCGGTTTCGTAGGTCAGGAATCTCGAGAGGCCACGCTGCGCGAAACGCTGCGCGAAACGCTGCGCATTGATACTGGCGCGAATAATCTTCGCTTTCTCGAGCCGACAAACGATCGTGTTCCGGTATCCAACGACACGCGCGCAAACAGCAGAGAAGGCGAGCAAAGAGCGATCGTCGAAGTTACACGGAGGGGCGGAGGGGATGGAGATGCGCCTCGTTCTCATGGCGATCTGCCTCCTTCTCGTTACCCCCATCGCCGGCTCTTTCTGGTACGTAGTCGATTGTTCAACAATTTTTGACTCGCTTTTCCGTTTAGCGGTAACAGAGATCCTTGGTCGCGCGTGTTTTTATCCGACGAGAGAAGGAAGGAAAAATGAAATCGAATAACAAGAGCGCATCGTTGCGCGATCAAAAGTGTTATAATTTATACCGGTAATTACGTGAAAAATAGTTGCTCTCCTCGAGCGGTTAATGTCGGTACTTTCCAAATGTGACGGACTAACGAGTGCTCCAATTCCGAAGTACGTCATCTGGGTTATCAATTACGCGGCACGTTACGCACACGCGGAATGATTAATGACGCCATAAATCCACCTTTGGTAGTTGCTTGTGCTCTCGTAAGTAAGACCTGTCCTGAGATTTACGGTTTCATTTCGATTCGTTTAAATTGCTCGTTACCGTTACCGGGAAATCTCGGCTTCCTCGAGACTCGAGACTCGATTCCTAGATTGACAGTCGAAAGAGGTTCGTACGTGTCTTCGTAGACCGAGCGAAAAGATATCG